>CAUZXS010001316.1:0-45000 GCA_963585895.1 Sepioteuthis lessoniana
GAAAAATAAAGGTTTAACCCCTGAGATTCAATGGTTCATATTGAAAAAGTCGAATACTCCAAAATGTTTTTGATAGTAGATGTAATGTGTGCCTAGAGGAAAAAATACAAATAATGATATACCCAGACCCTGAAAAATTATCAAATCAGTGATGTAAATTAATAGCTAGATGTAGACATAGAAATAAATTTAAACTATAGACAATTTATCATTGATAATGCTTAAAGAAAAAAAAACAAGATTAAATTGAGATTTAAGGTGAAATGAATAAAAATAAAATAAAATAAAAAAGATGAAAAGAAACCATGTGATATGTACATACTCTACAATGGAAGGGTAACTCAATCAATAGACATGAAAATAAAATTTGAAAAAAAATTTTAATTTTGAATTTAATTTGATATAACTATTACTGTATCTTCACGTAAGGTTATTAAAGAAAGTTGTACTTCCCTAAATTAGTATTTAATCTGGAGTTTTAAGTTGTAATGTATTTATATTTTAAAAAGTAAAAAAATTAATATACTATAATTCCAACCGACAATTAAAAAAAAACGGAAGTTGGCTAAATGAGGAGAAAACTCTTCAACCCTCTACTACCCCCTCCCACGCTTCTTTCCTGTGTCTATTCTGAATTATTCTATCCATAAGATCTGAAGAAGTCCTATTATTTTTTATTTATATCAAAACCCATAACAGAATGGAAATAAATTTATAATCCTAATGTGACCGGTTTTTTTTTTTTCTTAAAGAAATTATTGCTCTGTAGTGTCAGTTACATTGAGCTCTTTACCAGGAAAATTTAAATGTTCACTGTTGAATGTTTTTTTTTTTGTCATGATGGAATTACTCCCAACTACGGTTTAACTGGACCGAATAATACTTTATATATATATATATATATATATATATATACACACACGTATACATGTATATATGTATACACATACACACATATATGTGTGTGTATATATATATATATATATATATACACACACACTAAGGTTAGCTTAAAAGTTCCTAAGCTGTTTTAGATGGTCTCATGTAATGTAACCAAACTTGGTTAATTTCCAAACACAGTCCACCCCGCAGTCCATACATTTCTATCATTGGTATTGCTGTGCTTGCATACTATTGGTGGAAAAAAAAAAAAAGGAAAAAAATAAACAAACAATAGCAAATTTTGTGTCCTTATTTGAATTTTTCTTCCCACTTTCATAGATACATTTCTCACTATCTTCCAATAGACTTTTATTTTAAACACGTTCAAGACTCCAGATTCTATTCTGTTTAGCAACTCGGTTATGCGACTTTAGGGTTCATATTAAAACATATGAATAAATATTCAATTAATTTTAATGATCTTCAAATGTATAGAAGACCATCCCAATTATAATCCTAATTTTGTACAAGAAATAAAACATTAAAAAAGTCTTTTCACAAAACTACATCCTTGGAAGCAAAAAAGTTTATAGAAAAAAAAAATCGAAAACATTACATAACATAAAAGAACAAAAACAAGAATTGTATTTGTAAACAACCAAAGCAAATGCTACTGAAGTCCCAAATAACATACCTTTAAAGTTTTCACAGCAACTGTTTTCTTATATGTTTTCCATACTGCTTCATAAACATCACCATATTGACCACCGCCTAAAACCAAAAATAATATCAATCATTACGGAAAGAAAATAAGTTTCTTAAAGTTTTGAAAAACTTTACTGTTGTTTGTTGACTACTTGAATTAAAATAATGAATAAATTCTTTAATTTGATATTCAGATATACAGTATTAATTGATTAAGTGCCATGTGATAAGCTGGTAAAATAAAAATGAAATTAACTGCATAAAAAAATAATTATCTTCAAACAAGTAGGATCTTCTTCGTTATAAGAAAAAAAGAAAATTTCAGTTATGCATAAAGCAATAAGGTACATAAAAGATATTTCAAATGAAACATTTTAATGCATTATGTAATGAAATGAATGCTTGAAATTGATTTCTTTAGGCCTTTAGTAAAATATTTTAACATTTTCCAACTTTAAATTTTTTTATAAATATACAATAGCCATTTAATAATTACAATGGGCAACTGTCTTTGCTAAAATAACATTATTTATCAAAAAATTTTGAAGTATGAATTTCTACTTTTTCCATATTGATACAAAATTTCTGTGGCAATTGATCTGTTAAAAGTTACCAGAAATGCATGCTTTCATTATCAATTATTCTGTATCAGACACTACTTTGTGTCAAATTTATATAAGACAAAATATTAGTTTTGAATAATTACTACAATCAAACAGATGAGTAATTCCATTTTTTTGTATATCATTCTGGATAAATGATATCTGGTTTTGCTGGTAATTCTTTAAAAAAATGAAAATCTAGAATCCAATTTCTCTTTACTTAAAAAAAAGTTGGCCTTATTTCTTTAAACAGTTCTATTTAAAAATTCTTCTACATATGCATAATGTTTAAGTAAGTGTTTAGACTCATCAGTTAAGCTTAGCTTAGTTTGCCACAAGGTCAAAAGTATAAAGCAGCTGGTGAAAAGTGAATTCACTTGTAATGGTCTGCTAGCCTAGTACACCAACCATTACACTATATGAGGCATCCAGTTAGTATTTAACTTAGGAAATGGTAGAATTCAATAGTATTAAGTAAAAACCAAGAAATACAAAAGAAAACAGGCTTTGCTTAGATATGTGAATCATAAATATCACAGCTTCCACTGAGGCTGATGTTTATACTACAAATTTGCTAAAATAAGTATTAGTTACATGACTATTTGAATACAATGTATACCAACTGAATAATAAATGCTTGAAAGTAGATCAACAATGTAAATGACTTGTAATAAGTTCTAAATGCAAGCATGTGCACAAAGCATATTGGCAAAAAAATTATAATGACAAGAAGTTAAACAGTCCAGAAGGAACTGGCACTTATCAATGGCAAAACCATTCAAAACTTTTTGAAGGTATGAGATTACCAGCATTTTAATTATGGTAATCTGACATTACTACTTCAGGTAGATATGTGTGAATGAACCAAATAGATTTGATTGTTTAAAACTAATATTACCAAAAACAGAAAATTTGAGACATTAAATCTATTTTATTTTTTCTTAATAAATTGAAGCAATCTAATAAGAAATATACATACATACATACAGTTTATCTTTATTAACCAGACAAAAAATGCTGAGCTACAATTCAAATCTAAAAACAGTCACCTTAACCTTGAGTTCACCTCATGATTGTCAAGGTCAGTATATATATATATACACACACACACACATCTAGATATGAAATACCAAAGTGTATTTTTCTTGTTGATGATCATGTTCAAAAAAAAATTTTGGTTTAATAAAAAAATTTTTTGTGGGGATAACTTTTTGCTATTTTTAACAATAATTGTGAAAATGAATTTGAAAAAATATATGTAAGCTTTTGTATTCAAAATGATAGATATGCTGAAACATTTCCATAATCAAATATGGTTATATCTTGAATTAGCACATTTTCATATGATTTTAGTCTGATGATTATATCTTATATAAAAGTTATTCAAAATGCCAAGTACCTTATAGACACCCTTTTTACATATACAGATACATACGAACACTTGTAATTCAAAATAGTAAGAGAATATATACCTATTAAAAATTACTGAAAGTGCAAAAACAAATAACCACTATTCTATGTGGCATTACAATAAAATTTTATCTAATAAATCAGAGTATTGCTAATGAGAGTTTAAATATTTAGGACATTTTATATTTTAAGTTTATATTCTTTCTTGCCATTTCAGTGTAGTCATTCTTGAAAATGTTATAACCACACTTCACCATTGATTACAACAAGATAGTCCTGCTTTTAAATTCAATTTTTCCCTAAATATATATATATATATATATATATATATATATATATATATATATATATATCAATTAAAAGCTGCCATGTAAATTAAATTACAAACCTTAAAGCATTTTGTCCAACACTTGAGTCATAATGTTAAAAGCTAGATTGAATTTATACAAATGTGTAAAAAGAATCATTATCAAATTTGACAAATGTTTTCTTTCTTTTTTGTTTTTTTAAAACATTTTAGTTGCTTTTTACTACAGCTCTAAGTCATTATTTCAATGACTAAGCAACTGTGTATCCGAGGCAATAATAAAGGCTCACATCACCCTTGTACTCTTGGGAATCTTGGTTATCTGTACCAGCTGCTTTACTAACTACACTATGAAAGTCATAGGTATTGCAGAAACATAAATCTTACCTATAATATACACCCTATATCATCTTTGAAGGGTGCACAGTGAAACAGTTAAGGTAATCAGAGGTAATAGACTATAAACCAATTTCAAGTGCTATATGAGGCTGTTCACTTTGTTCAAATGCTCTTGAGAAAAGCATTAATACATCTCTTCTCTCTCCAGCTATGGGTAAATAGTAGGATAGACTGGGCCTTTAGCTTGGATACAGCAATCACTCTAGAAGGGGAATCCTTAATTCAAATCAGTTTATGTACATCTTAAAAATTTACCTTTATCACATTCTGCCAATAGCAGAGGGGTTAGGTAAATACATATTTCGTTTTTGATCAGTATCAACTTTATCATTATTTTTGCACCCGAGTAGTATTAACAGCATATTTTATCAGAGTGAGATTCAATAAAAAGTAAATATAATTAATTAAAAAAGAGAAACAGTTGAAAGAAAATACTAGCCAACATTATTATTATTATTAACATTAACAACAACAACCACCACCACCTAACTGACAAAGCATATAAAAATAAATATGAATAAAATATGCTATTAATATTACTTGCCTGTAAAGGCAGTAACAATAAACAAGGTGACAACAGATTGGGGATGACATAGGGTATGAGTTATAGGTGTGATTTTGGCTTCAGCAATTCTAATGACTCTGACAGTTTAATTGGTAAAGCAGCTTGTATAAAAAAGCAGGCTTTTTCAAGCCAAAAGGTGACATTAGTTCAAGTCTCACTGAGAGCTTAGCCTTTATTATTGTCTGTTCATTACTGGCACAAATATAATATATATTGTAGTTTAATTAGTAAAGTTGCTAAAACAGAAAACAGATTTCTCCATATAGATAAAGTGCAAAGGAAGTCTTCAATCAATTTTTTATTTTGAAGACATTGTTTCACCTATTCAAGACATGGAGATTAAATCATACACTACTGGCTTCCAATATAAGTGCTTTATCAACTAACTACTATACAATATTTTAAGAGTTAGATTATAACCAGAACATATACGATGGCAAATACATGATTAATTGTAATTTAACAGAATTAATGATGTGGATGTCTTTAACAATAAAATAGGAGTCTAAGTGACAAGAGATAATTAACCAGGTTATAACAGCAGAAGGAAGTATCTTCTCTCTTTATGGCCAACATTTATATTCTACTCATAATTCGAACAACAAAAGCAGCAGCAGACTGCACAGACATATCAAGGAAATAATTTTCCTTGGTCCATTGAACACACATCCTAACAAGCTGCTTACAAATGCATCATTTTAACAACTCTCTGTAGATTAGAACATAAGATCATCATAGCAATGACCAAGACCAGTTCTTTTTTATCAATCAAGCACTGAATAGATCTATCAGTTGCACTCTAATAAACACAATTTATATATAATAGCTAAAGTAAATGAATAGCAATATACAAATACAGGTCATACATACTCTTCTAAATTTAGAAATGTATGCATATACATAATTATATAGAGAGCTAACATTAAACACACTTACTTCCAAATAGATAAGTTTTTAAATATAAACATTCAAAATATGCATAATTTAGTGAACCTATATAAAGAGATCATGAACAATATATACAAAAATTTTATATATAAGACATTTTATCAAAGATAACAAACAAGTTTATTACAATTTTTAATAAGCTTCTGCTGTTTTCAAATTTGAAATGAAATAGTATAAAAACTGACAAATGTTCATATCCACAGATATATCAATTCTAAGTACTTTTGATTGACATGAGTTATTGTCAAAAAAAGTCCAATATTTCAATAGTATTAATTTTAGTGTTTATAGAAATTCTTCATTTTTAACTGTATATTGTCACCTGTTGGTAACTTCATTTCTATTTGAAGAGTTAATGGCATTTCAAGTGTCTATTTCCAAACCATAATAATGATAACCAGTAATCAAGATACATCTCTTTTAACTGGAACTTGGCAAAGGCCACATGCTTTGATCTCAATCCGCAATCAACTCTAATTAAATGCATTTTAATCATACAGCCATATATACAAAGTTGGAAGGATAGAGTCATATATCATCCTTACTCCATATATTAGACCAAATAAAGGGAATATATTTTGAAAAAGTACAAAAGATACAACCTTTTACAATTACAGATCTTTTAGATAACCACTAAATTGTGGCTTACTCTGTATGAAAAATGTTTTCAGCTTCAAGGCATCAATTTTGCACAAAGTATCATTGAGGATTTAATGTACTATTTTAAAGATCGACTGAATTATGTTGATTGCTGACAATGACATTAAATGTTGCGTATTCCTGGTAAAATGTTAACATGATTTTAAATCACTTTTTAAATATTTATTTTCATTATATCACTTTTATTTATAATATAATCTGCTATATTAAAAAATGTAAACAAAAACCAAAAATGTCCGGGTTTTTTTTCCAAAAACCTATTCGATCATCATTTAACCAGTAATAATAAAAAATCTGTTCATTTTATGACCACGGTACTTATGTAAATGTTATTCATTATTAAAAGAGCTTTCTAAAGATATACAACTTAACCATATTGTGAGAGATCAAAATTTGGAATTGGGTCATTTTAGTAAAACACTTATAACAAAATTCCCACAGAGCTTCCCCACCATGAATTTTTTGTACATATCATGATATAAGACAGACAAATTCTTTGGCTAATTTAAAAAAAAAAAAAAAGAAAAAAAAAAGAAAAAAAAAAAAAGGTTTTTTTTGTTTTTTTTTAGAAAATGAAGGTCAAGGTCAAGTTGCCTTATTTGACCTCTAAGATAAAAAATACATATGGTACATTTTAGATCCATCCAAGTACTTTAAAATGATATATAAATAAGCTTTTTTGGAGACATTAAATTTTAAACTTTGTCAGTATCATCAAAAATTCATATTTTTGGCAAAGGTCAAGAGGTCATAACTTAAGAACTGCTCAATGTTGAGAGATAAGACTGGTGCCATTCAATTTGTATCATGAAGATCTATGAGTGTAGCAAATTTGAAAAAAATCTGTGACGGTCAAGGTATTTTTGCCTAAAAAATTTGTTGATTCGACATGGAATCTTTTCCTTTCCCTGAAAATATCAGTTAATGCTAAGCATTTTTTTTTTCAGGTATCAAAAATTTCAAATGATAAAAACAAGAAAGATTAACTTGAAACCCATGTGCTAGTCTTGAGTTTATACTATAGGTTAGAAGTTAAATCTCAAAAAGTTGCTTACCCAAAATGGTCCAAAACTCTTTAAATAAAAAAATAAAAAATATAAAAAACAAAAATATCAGGTAAATTGATTTGATTTTTTTTTTATTTTGGTTTAAAGGGATACCATCTTTGTGGGTTATTTAATGCCAAAGCTACTCTTGTAAAAAGGAAAATAGTGATAATATTTAATCTATAATGATTTAACTTTTTGCATAGATATCTAAATCTTTGTCGGGAAAGTAAGTACCAAAGATAAAGTCAGTATATAAATAATGTCATATAAATCTAAAGCTGGGTATATCCCAAGATGAAAGTATTCTAAAGATTTTCAAAGTCACATAATAATGAGTTCCAACATTGATATGATGGAGTTATTTTCAACACTTCATCAATGTTAATTTTTGTTTGTTTGTTTGGGTTTTATGGCATATTCACCTTTGTATGTTATTTAATGCCAAATCTATTTTTTAAAAATAAACAGTTCCATTTCAAACAATTCAGTTTAGCATAAGTACACAGTTTAAACATCAAAGCAGTGCAAATTCAAACAATCCAGTTTAGCATAAGTACACAGTTTAGTTCTATTTGACCCATACATAGGACCCTATTAGGTGCTATCACTCCGGGCCAGACTGGACCTGAGAGTGATGGCAATGATGGAGTACTCTACATTCCCCAAATTACTGGAACCTCACCGTCAGATTGTTTAGTGTCATATCCAGAAAACTTGCTGGGGGGGATCTTACCCCTCTGCAAAAAAGCAGTCAGTGTATTCTACAGCCCCAGCTGACTGGGCAAATCAATGTTAACTGCACAAGATATGGGTAATTAGGGTATGGATAATCATTTCATCAAACAAGACCCAGAAGTTTCATATACACAGATGTGTATTTGAAATAGAGTGACAGAAGTCATAAGTGTATAAGATTGTACTTGATTATATGAGTGCAGTGCATGTGCAAGCACAGTAAGTGAACAAGGGCAATAAATGCACAAGTTCAAAATTCCAGTATTTGTACAACTACAGGAAGTTTATGAGTACACAAGGTACGCATGTGCATTAAGTGGCAAATGCTGTGATTTTACAAGTGTGCAAGCACAGTATATATTTGAGTGCAGTGAGTGTGAAAGTGCAGAAAATGTGTGAGTGCATTGATAATATCTTTCTAGCTAAATTTTATATATGTACATAGATATATATATCGAGAGAACTAATAAAAGAAAGTCAATACAAGAACAATGAAGCTAGATTTAGTATGCATTCGAACAAATGTAGAATGCAAGTCATGTACTACAAAGCAAATCAGCTTCTATTTCTAGTAAAGCATTGCACTAAGAACAAAAACAACTAGTAATAGACATTAACAGTAAATTGAGATAAGTAGAAAACTTCTGTGCATAGACCTGTTATATATGTTCATGTGGTGCACATACTCCCATATATAAAATCTTCCCCATCAACCCCCATGAAGAAGATAAGGCCAATAAAACAAGGGCTGGAAAATGCCAGAATACAGATTGAAAAGTTGGATGTCTTGCAAGAAGACCATTCCACTGAAAGATTTATTTTAAATGAAAGTCATAGATCCCAATAATTCACAAAAAGATATAATCACTAATATTTAATTGAAGTTTGTGACCAAGACATTTGAAGCAGAGGGAGATTATCTCATACTTCTTAATTAGAAGGAGGAAGAAAATAGCCTGAATGATGAGATACTCCAATATCCACAAGACAGTAAGAATTAATAAATTTAGAATGAAATTCACCATGCAGAAAACTGCTCATAAATCTCATTATTACTTATCTGAAATAATCAAATGATGATAATCTAAAGGTATCCTTTTTTTATTATTTAAGAAACATGACACTATAAAGCTTTTTGTAATTTGTTGGTAACAAAGTTTCAAATACAGAAAGTAGTAAAAATACATCTTAAATTTTAAACTGTCACCTATGTAGTGCAAGTGAACTTAGGTAAATGGTAATCGTAGCTGATGTTTTACTCCTCCTCTATTTTTTTTCTCTCCCAGTAAAGATCATGGTTTGGATTGGTGCACACCATACATTTGCTGTTGAAACATTTTTAAAGACTGGTGAATTTATAATTGCTACACAGAGAGCTTTTTATGCTCATTTCATGTTATGATGCTGTTCCAGATAGAAAACTGATACTGATATGGATTGAAAATTCTATCCAAAACAGCATCATTCCAACATACAGTTCTCTGTATAGCAATTACAGATTCATAAGTCTAAAAATGTTTAAACAGTAAATGTGCAGTGTACACTTATCCAAGCCTTGATTATTACTGATTGTATCTGGAGAGAAGTGGGTAGTAAGACATTAGATGGATGGAGCTACTATTGCCACTTGTCTAAGTTCACTTGCACTACACAGGTGACAGTTTAGAATATTAGAAGTATTTCTGCTATAGACTGTATAAGAACAAAGATATAAAACACTTGAGAGATGTTTTAAAGTTGCTCAAGGTCAACTATTGTTATTTATGTCAATGTCTTAAAAAGCAAAGAAAAACATAAATGACTTACAATGTCTAAACTCCTCAGCTATTCTCCATTTAACAACCAAAAGAGGCAATGCCTAAGGAAATCAGTCTCCAAGAAATATCAGTTTTTATAATAATTGGTCATTTAGGATCATACGGGACAAAGCAGAGCTGAATTTTGATCTAACAGCAACTCGAGTTAAATATTAGATTCTATTTGAAAGTTATTTTACTGATCAACCAAAATAATCTCTGACTTGTTATTATATATAAAAAAATTCAGCTTATGACTAAATATATATATATATATATATTTAAAAACATGGGATAAAGTCCTGGAGAAAGCCCATGTAACTATAAACTATTGTATCGTATCATCCTATAGTTACTATATTTGTCTATTTCACTGCTTGAAAATGAAAATAGGGTGAAAACAAAATGGTCCTTTCATACTAGTAAGAACAAAATACCTTTTGGAATTCTGGTCAAATACTCTACCAGAATTGTTTTATTAATAGATCTACATAGTTCATATATAACAATACATCATCTTGTCATAATAATATTATTATTTCACTCTTTGTGAGTTTTTCACATTAGCATCAGCTGGTGGTCATTCACTGGAGTCTGAGTGACAACAAGTCTCTGCAGGTCTCCAAGACTCTTCTGGGTATTCTGGTTGATTACAACAATGTTGTATGAATGGTCTTGATTCTTCCTCTGATTTCAAATTCTTCTAGTCCACTTTTAAAGCCTTTGGAGACTGTTCCAATCACACCAACTACAGTTATCTTGTTCCACAACTTTCTTAGTTCTCTACCAAGGTCCAAGAATTTGTCTATCTTTTCGCTCTTACTTCCTCTCTGTGGTCTACTGGAAAATCCACTACACAGCAAGTTCTTTTTTCTTTTGTTGGTTATCAACACTAGGTCTGATCTTCTGGTTGGGATTAGATGATCTGTTTGATCTCAAAATCCTAAAGAATTTTATGCATCTCATTCTCTAGAACAGATTCTGGTTTGTGGATAGTATGGTCAAATTTCAGTCTTGATTACATTTCCCACCCAGTCATGCCTAGTCTTGTACTCTTTTAGCACTAGTTTGCTGCACTTGATTATTATGTGATTAACTATTTTGTCTTTGGCTACACTTGCTATTCTGTTGTGTATTATTGATTTTCACTTTAATATAATTGATCCTTATGGCATTATTATAATTGTTATTAGCCCTAACACCCATTTAAGTAATCTAGAATCCGCCCCCCAAAAAGAAAGACAATAAATAAATAAAAAATGCCTATTTTCAGAGACGTATTAAAAAATACTTTGATAATCTAAACCCCACTAAATTATAAAAGCCTATTTCAACCCTGTGACAAAAAATACATAGTTGTTATAAAAATACAAAAAATATGTTCTTCATTGCTCAATAGTCTAAGTTACTTTGCTGGTTTAGATAATCTCATTTTATGATATGCAAAATGAGATATTACCATATCATCAATTTTAAAATTTCATAAGATTTTAAGCTTCTAAATCTAGCCACATTATTATAATAAATGCAGAGATTGTGTCAAAAGAAATAAGGTAAGGTTCTAAATTAAGACATTTTTACTAAGCAATATTCCTTTAAAGACTATTAAAAAAATTTAAACTTTAATATGAATGATGGAAAGATCAACAAAGCCAGAGACAATTGAAGTTCATGGATAGCTGAAAGGCAAACACAGGAATAAAGAGTCACTTGAATTTTCATAAAGCAATATTTCTCTAAGATGATATCTTAGAGCACAGTAACACAGGTTGTATGAAAGTAAAATCTAATAAAAGAATAGGATCAGAAATGTGGGTAGAAAAAGCAGCAAAAATGAGACGAAATGAAGGAGGAAAGAAGTTAAATGAAATCCAGTATGAATGACAAACTTTCAGCTATTTTAGATGTTAAAATGTCAGTTTACCTAGCCTGTGTTTCATGGCTATCTCTGTTCTTTCTACTTCCCACTTGTCTGGTTCTGGACTGAAGCCAAACACTGTGGGCTTGTTTCTTTTAGGAGCTGGGTAGAGGAGAGTGGTGACCAGGCCATCTGCATGAATGGAGTGATGGTGAACAAGTTCAGCTAAAGTATTGAACCGATGGTCTGCCGTTACATAGACCTGGAAAACAGAATTTAAAAAATATATACATGACTGAAAACTAAAATTTTTTTATAAAAGTATTAACTGATACGAATTTTGATTTCTTATTACAATAGTGATGTTGCATTTACATAACTGATATATACTGAGTTTAATATTCAAGACAGTTTAAATAACAAACATGAAAATAAGAATTAAATGTTTCAAACATATTCAAATATAAATTTCATATCTTTCAAATTAAAAAATATGCATAATGAATTTGAGTCAAAAATTTTAAGAAAAATTTTTTTTATATATATAGTGCTATAAATTCACATGTTCAGTGAGACAATTAAACTAGCTTCACAATCAAGAAAATAACCATATTTAAAATCAGTCTTTTACATAAAAAAAATTATTACATGTTCTGAGAAAAATAGTTTTACCTTTTGCCCTTCTTTCAAGAATGCAGTTTTTGAATATCTATATACCCTGTCCTTTCTTTCCTCATACTAAGAAAGAGATTTATTCATCTATTTATTTTTTTATTGAGAAACATGGCAATGGTTTACAATCATGTGGCCATCTTTTGAAATGAAAATGCTTAGAGAAAAATATAAAGAAAAAACTTAAGAAATAAACACTTGCTAGAGAAAAATTTGATTTCTAACTTAGTCATTGTTCTTCATACAAAGGAATTCAATGACCAACAAGACTTCATAAGACAAAAGTTAATAGTTTCATATTTCATTGACCTTGATAAAAGCAACTAAACAATTCTTTGTAAAAGATAAAATACAAAAAAATTATCTATGACAATTACTGAAAGAGAGAGAAAATTTTGGCAGTGTACTCCAACCCTTAAATATTAAAACTAAAAGAACCTTAGTAAATTATTCAATGCTTTTAAGAATTTAAGAAAAAGAGCTGAAGGGTTATGAGAAACTTTATATTATAAAAGCAATTAATCTGATGTGATGAATTTACCTAAAATCTAAGTGAAAATTTACAAATTACTTCGTTACTATTAAATCTTCACTTTTGTTAGCATTCATTTTTATGCTATTAGATACATACTTTATTAAGATTTTTCATAACATATGCAGATTTTATTACAACAACTGTCTATAAAAATACATTTTCTGAAAAAAATCACTCTTAATATGTATTAATTGTGATGGATATGTAGTTGGATTTTAGAGATCATAAAATGCTTTTAAAATATTTCTTTGGGGGTAAATAAGTAGAGAAATAACACATAATGGGACAAATTTTTACTTCTTACAAAATACATTTAACCTAGGATATGACAAATTACACTGAACTAAATGGTTAAAAGAAGTTGCATTGAAATAATCAGGGTAAAACTGAAAGTAGAAAAACATCCATAAATGGGATAATGTAACTTATCAATATATTATTACACTTATTTGCTATTATGTACCTACCGATCATTCATTTATGTCAGCAGCTTCTCTGAAATTAAATGTTTTGAGAGAGAGAGAGAGAGAGAGAGAGAAAAGAGCATTTTGAATATGCCATGGCAGAAAAAAGAAGTTTGTGAAGGAGAAGAAAGAAGGTAAGGAGGATGAAGTAGAGAAAAAGAGGATTTAATTTGTCAATAGAGATGAAAATAAAAGAATGAAGAGTCATTTCAGCATTATCCCTTTTTCCTGAATGATAGGGTAGAATGCTATCAATATATAGATACTGACCTATGTAGTGAAAACATGTGCATCGGGGATGGGGGGGAGTTTCACTTAGTCAATATATCTTTCCTTCTTTAGCCATATTATAACCTCCTTATCTGTCTACTCCCTACACCCATATATATCTATAACAAAGGGGGACACAGATAGTAGATAGGTATATGTAGTTACAAAGAAATGTATTAATAGATTGATTCCATGAAACTTCCATAGTCGAATTAGTATGAAGAATTTTATGAAAACATTTATGCTAACAAAAAAATACAGAAAACAAAAAATTTTTTAACTTAACAATAAGAAATAAATGAATAAAAAAACAGACTCATTTTATAGAAAAATATTAAATTAATTTAGTTAAATCAATTGTAATGTTAATACTTTTATTATTAGGCATTTTCCTCCTTTTTGATAACTCCATAGGCTAGAAAGAAGTTAAAGATAATCAAGTCTAAGCTAGTCAAGTACAATATCTTCTGATGTCTTGATTATTCTTGTAATAATCTATCATACTCTGATATTTTAATTGTAAATATTTGTATAAAATACTGCAACTCCACAGTGATAACTACAGTTTCTAAATAAATTTTGTAGATCAAGTGTTTAAACATCTAGGATATCATTTACAGTTTGCAAAACAAAGTACATTTTCTTCTCAATTCTTTGGTGGAAGTTTTACAGTGTAATGCATATTAAAATGTGATATGTAAAATAATTCGATAAATGAATAAATTTATTTTTAAATAAATCTAGTTTATTATTTTTCATGAATAGTTTTTAAAAATAAACATTTAAAAACGAAATTTTAGATTGATCAGATTTTCATAATATAATAATAAAATATCTTTAATAGTTTTTTTCTTTTATTAACCAATGCCTAGAGTTTAAAGCCAATGTCTTTATTAGTTTCAGGACAGAAACTGATGTTATTTCAATGAATAAGCATTTTAATTAAAAAAACAATCACTTATAAAAATCCCAAAAGACCAGATTAGAAGAGGAATAACAAAACAGTTATTTATCACAATTTGATTTTCAATGCAAAGTTAGCTAAGATATGAGAAGCATTCAGTTAAATAGATTAAAATATGACATTTTATTCATGACATATATCATGACATACTGACCTCACAAATTTTTTGCCTATTGCTCATCACACCAGGTAAGTCCTCTAGACCGCATCCAATGTCATAGAGCTAATGAATGTAAGTTTTTGTTGATCAGCCAACACTGGTATGGCTATGCGCAGGAGTCCAGCATGTCTTGCTTGTTTTACTTGGATGCTTTGTGAGATGAGAGGTGAGTGACTGTACAGCTGCAGTTTTGTATGGGGCTGCTTCCAGGATTTATTCAAAACAGCACAGAGCATCAGTGTGTGATTCCCATCAAGCTTTTTCTCTTGAGATTTTGTTAAAATCAAAGTGATGCAACCCATACAACAGTGCTGACAAGGTTTACAGCTTATTTTATTAGGGATCAGATTTACATATAGTTGTCAACAAGTCAATAGCAATCCCTCTTTATGCATATGTTGACATTGCTTTCAGTATGTGTGTGTGTATGTATCAGATTATTTGATAAGGTTTTATATAAAACAAACAAAAGCAAAATAATGATATGAAAATATTTTAGTGGTTGAAGCATTGATTGTAATAGAGATCAGAAGTTATAAAGTTCAATTTAAGGTGTTTAATAAGTAACACCAATTAATCTAAGTCAACTCAAACTTCTTTTCATTTATAACAACCAGCTGAGTAAATAACAACTAAAAAATCCTTAGATAACTGTAATATATTTTTTTTAAAATGCACTACACAGACCATACGCATAACTGTTTTAAATTTGTTTATTTAGGCTTTACACTGATTATTTTGTTTGGAGATCACAATATTTAGAGTGATGTATCATGGCCACCTGCCCCCTATCACGAAAACTATTCAAGTTAGACGAACCAGACATGCAGGACATTGCTGGAGAAGCAGAGATGAACTCATAAGAGATGTACTCTTATGGATCCCCACACACGGCCGCGCAAAAGCAGGACGACCAGCACGAACGTACATTCAGCAGCTATGTGAGGATACAGGTTGTTGTCCTGAAGACCTACCTAGGGCGATGAACGATAGGGAGGAGTGGCGAAAGAGGGTCAGGGATATCCGTGCTGCCAGCACGATATGATGATGATGATGATCCCTTAATAAATTTCAGGTGTAAATGGCTTGAAGCAAAAATTTCAAAGCTCACCAGATCTCATAAGTTTGACAATAGATAGCAGATTAAAAGAACTCACAATTATGCGTACTCAGTTTCAAAACACTCATTCAATTTGGTAGCTTACAATTTATTTTCCAGCTGTGCTGGTAATTCAAGTATATCCTTGGTATTTAAAACAAGATAGCACCCATTTTCTCTCTTATCTATTTTAATATGCTTCTCTCCTTCACTTTTTTTTTGGGAGGGGGGCATTATAGTAGTTATTTACCATAGTATTCTGTAAAAGAATACTTATTTTTCTTTCTTTAGGAAGGAATAATCATCAAAATCAAGAAATTCGCATTGGAGCTTTCAATTTAGTTTCACTCACTGAACACTGTACAAAATTATCATAAAATTATAAAAAAACTAATTTAAAGACTTTAATATTTATTTACCTTTTGTTGCTAATTAATAAAATTCCTCACATAAAAGTTTAATATAATCAAACTGGAATAAAATCATAAGTAATGATGAAAAGTTCATGTTAATCTCTGCTAATTCCATGTAACTCCAAGTATTTTATCATCTTAGTCATCCTTTCAGTAATACTTTTTCTAATCTTGATTAAAAATAAATAATCTCAGGAATTATTAGTAAGATCTATCAGAATTAACGAATTAAAGTCTACAAAACTTTGTCAGCATTAATGGAAATAAATCTTTAACACTTTAAAGATTTTCCTTGTTTTTTTTTTAATCCAATGATTCTTTTAAAAATATATAAAATTTAAAAATAATATTAGTTTAACATAAATACCATGCATACATTTTATTGGTATCAAATGTAATACTTTAAGGCATAAGCAAAAACAAGTCTTTTCCCCACTACTTTAACATCTTAAAATGAAATACTGATGAATAGAATTCAAAAAACCAAATATCTACAATTAAATATATGACAGTATATCTTGCAAAAAATGACCGATACAAGACACACACATAATTTTTCTCAAAATTAAAATCCAGTTATCACCTTAGTTTTTGATAATTCTCTTATTTATTCATAATGATTTCACATACACAAGGTTGGTCCATTAAGTAATGAGTCTCTGTAAAAAATATCCTATCAACTTAATCATGAACCAACTTCATCTCCTTCAAGAATAGTTCCTTTAAGAAACCACACACTAACGAAGGTGTTTCCCACTCCTAGAAACAATACTGGAAATTTTCAACTGACACTGCCTTCACTTAGTTCATTGTAACCTGTTGCATGTTCTCAACAGCTCTTAAATGGCAATAACAGAGCTGTGTTTTGATTTTGGAGAACAGGAAAATTTCACAAGGACTCAGATCAAGAGTGGGGAGCTTTGGTACCCCAGGAATATTCTTTTTTATTCAAAACTCATTGATAGAGAGTGAGTAAATAATAAGAGAAAGTAATAAAACTGATTTTTTTAAAAATTGGCAAACCTGATTTAAAAATCAGCAGATTAATATTAATTCATCATAAACCATTCTCACCATCAAACATCAATAAGATCTGATGAGAATTCTTACTTTTATCAGATTTTCTCTGTTCATGAAGTGACCAGAATGGGAGTCTTCCACAGTCTTTCAGGTATCCAAAAAGCTTTATGCTACAACAAATAATTAAAAAAAAATGTACCCAGAAATGAACTTGATCCTCATGAGCCTGTGTTGGTTTGTTAAACATTTCTGTAAAATCATCCTGCAGAAGTTGACCTTGTGTTCTATTTTCATGACACATTTAATTAAACATATATGTAATAAGTCAAGTTTACTCAGCAGAAATAATGCAGAGTTATTGAATTCCGGGAGGCATACATGACCTGAATGTGTTCATACACGCTCAAGGTCAAAATCAATCAGCTGATTTGCAATCAAGGTTCACAACTTGAAAAACAAAAAAAAAAGCAGTTTCACTACTTTTTGGACTGACCTTATAATCAAAAGTCAGTCTAAATTTCTAATATATGATATTATTATCATTCAATAACTTTTTAAGGCTAACAATCTCATCTTTGACTTTTCTTAAATATAGTTTTTATAAAGATGTTTTAAGAATCAATGTGATGGTAATATCTTGGAAATGTATATATTCAATCTGATCTCTCTGACAGAATCACTTCTCAATCAGAGAATAATTCCCATTTCCAAAACTTTGTGTTTATGAGCTTCTATATAGTCTATTCAACTTAAAAACCCACGTTTTCATTCCTTCCACATCACTTGTTTGTATTATTACTTCTCTGACTATTAAATACTAATCTTCTCTTGCTCAACATGCAACAGATCTTGAACTCCAAATGTTTCAGTATTTTTACAAAGCTTTTCAGATTCATTTCATAATGCTCCCTAATACCTCATTCTTTGTCTGGAACAGTTGTATCAGTCCTAACAATTGTTTAGACTACTGAACTCATTCTTTTTGTTTCTTCTATAGTTACTAAAGTGTTTTGGCAAATCAATTCTATAGTCTTCTTCAGGTAAATAATTCTCACAGAAAAGTGTTGGTCAGTCAGAATGTGTCTGTGTCTGTTGTGCAAACTAAAAAATGATAGCAAACAAAAAAGAAATGGTGACAAATACACTGACTGGACAATATAGTAATTAGTATATTTGCTACTTGTATATTTGCTAATTAGTATATTAGCCTCCATTTTCTAGTTTGCACTACAAAGAAAGAAAGAATGGGGGGAAAAAAAAGACTCATGTTCATCATACATTCATCTTTACAATTTTTATGTAGTTCTTCAAGAGATTTTTTTGCTGTCCTATAAAATATGAATAATTTTTAAACATTTATTTGACCTATTGATGGGACCCTAACAAGTATTATTCATCTGCATCAGAGTGAACCTGGGATTAATGGCAATGAAAGGTACTCCACACTCTCCAGAAGTGGATCCTCACCATCAGATGTAGTTTAGTGTCATACCCAGGACATCCCTTTTGTTTTATTTTTTCATAGTCCTCTGCAGGGAATACAGTAAGTGTATTCTAAGCCCTGCCAACAAAGCTAATTATCAAATAGAAATGAAATATTCAATGCTACTAAACAGAAAAAGAACTTGATCAATGAATAGAAGAGAAAGAAAGAAGTAGGATAAGTGACAAGTGAAGAAGCTTTACAAGAGTATTCAATATTATTGCAGTAAAAAAAAACTGAGAAAAAAATAAATATAAAAAAAAGGTTTATTAGGGTTCACAATTGTTTTCACTCACTGGAAATAAAGGGAATAAACATGCATAACTAAAATAAGAGAACAGTAGCTAAGAACAGCAAGGATTTTTGTTGGTTGGTTTTACAAAGAATGAGGTATTAGGGAGCAACTAAGAAAAGAGTAACTAAGGGTTCTCCAGGGAGACAGAACTGGGGTCTGCATGGTTGCTTACTGATCTCTGGGTTGACTTGAATATAGTTTCTTCTAGTTTTACTCTCTTTAAGTGCTAGCAAAAAGACATTGGTATGGGGTGATAGTGACTGCCATAGCAAACAAAACAGGAGGAAACACCACAGCTCTTTTTTTTCTTTCTTTTCTTTCCAACTATTACACAGGGTTGCTACAAACTAATACCATAAATAGTTCTATGAGCAAAATTTACAACAAACTGGTTTAGAACATGGTTTAGTGAGAGTAGGAATTTTTTCTCACCATTTAAAATAGTTTCACATGAAATGAAATTTCACTTTTATGAAATTCTTAAAATAGGTAAGCAATAATTTTTAAGAATAAACAAGACCTAAATGCAATAGTATAGACTTTGAAACATTTTGCAGAACTAATTTTTAAATAAGTAGTACAAAACTGTTCTAAGTCCATACCAAGATTCAATATAAATACATACCATCTTAAACAAAAAAAAGATGTTTTAAAAAAGAACAAAATTTAGAATTCATTAAATTCCCTACAAAAAAAAGAAAAGAAAAGAAATTCATATAATTCAATAGAGAGGATTTTTTTTCTTCAGCATTTAATCTTATCTCTTTTTTTTTTAAAGAAGAATCAGAAGCATTAAAGGAACTTAAGAAACAATGTGTTGAACTGTTGGATTATTATAAAAATAGCCTCTACATTTCTTTCTCAGCCTGAAAACTGTCAACATTCTTATGTGTTAATTATATAATTAATAATTTAACATAAATATAGATAACATTTCAACACACACACATCAACTTCACCCTATCTAAAAATATTACCTAACATCAATCTAGACACACACACACACACACTGACTGACTGACTGACTGACAGGGAAAGCGCAAACAGCATTTGCCTCCATAGATTCTTAAAATAGCTAATGCACACCTTTAGCTTCCCTAAAGAACAAATCTTATATATTTTCTCTTTTTTAATTGGTTTGGTTTCTTTGTTTAATCAACCTTCACAAGTGATATGCCATCCTTGTAGAAGAACAGTAGTAATACTATTCAACCCATAGCTGGTGGAGATAAGAGGGTTCATACCTTTCCAAAGTGAACATAATAGAGTGATGTCACAATCCAGTGCAACTAGAGTTCAAACTAGCTTACTATGATGCCAGAGTCCAGCACATTAGCCATTCACTTAATTTTGTGGGGAAGGGTGTACCCTTCCCCACAAAATTAAGTGAATTCCATTAGGTACCTTTTTTTTCTTCTCTCCTAATTTAAATAGACTGATCACTAGTAACACACACCAAGATTAGAAAGTGGTTTTTAAGGTTAATATATATCATACATCTTTACAAATCAATATAGTTAACATGAAATGCACAAAACAATTCTAGTTATATTATTGACAATATTTGTATTTGTTGTAACAATTATACCAATCATTTTCATAGATGAAAAATAATTTTAAAATATTGAATGTTATCAAAGATTATTTCCTTTTTAGTTAAGTTAGTATTCAAAATGTAAAAAAATGCTATTTAATAATAGTCTTAAAATAAACTGGTTTTACAACAATGATATGTCAAAATAGTTTTTTTTTTAATTTTTATTTATACAATGTCAGATTACACTTCTTGTACAACATACTAAATGAGCTGATAATGAAAACTTGCCTTGTTTTGTTTTTCAACTCAGATATGCATTTAACCAATATAGCAGTTCATAATTTTCTCCTTATGAAATGATAATAAAGAGATAAAAAAAATGACCAAGTATTAAACATGAACAATGAATTGAATTTTAATGGATATTTCATTCATAAAGCACAAAAATCCTGCTGGGAACCTGATTTTATAATAGTTTCATAAATCATTCCTCTTTACTTTTAAGAATACACATGTTATAAACACATGTTAAGGTCATCAGGCTTTTAACAACAGAGATTGTTTCAAGAGATAGTCTTATCAGATAAATATTTATTATATAAAGTACGTAACAAAAACAAAAGGATAAGAACTAAATATTTTCATGGTGAATTATTGAGAATTATTCTACCAGCTGTTCATGTACTCAAGATTAATAACACTAACTTCAAACAACTATACAGATCAGTATATAAAACATGTTATTACATTAGAGATAACAGTAATTAGAATAAAAATGTTGGCAGTGTATAGAAAGTTATCTCAGAGTCTATTTCTCTCTTTCTTTATAAATGATGACAGAAGAGCAAAGCAGTAAAGCATAAGGAACCCAGACAAAAGAATTCTTCATAAAATTTAGTAACCATATAGCAAATTTATATATTCATATATACATAATCAAATTTTATCTGTTCTAGTTCAGATTAAAAGTCTGGTAAGGGTAACCTGAAGTTCAACTTGTTTTATACATTTTCCACGATGGTACCTACCATCAGAAAAGTAAGGCATAAAAAGAGTTTAGCTTCAACTTGATTTTACAGCAATTTTAACCTTATTTATTCATACTAATATATATATATATATATCATTAATTTCTTTACTCATTAGTTCACCACTATCAGATTTAACTTTGACACACAAAATAGCAACATTAGTAAAAAATGATTGATGATGATTCTTCAAGGAACTTTGTCTAGTACTGATAACCAAGTCTTTGGTCTGATATTTGGAATAATACTGATATTTCATACCTTACTCTCATAATTCAATATCGTATATGAAATGAGGGGATGTCCTCATGGTGTAATGGTTAAAGTATTGGACTGTGGAATCATAGTAAGCAAGTTCAAATTCCAGTTGCACTATTACATCCACTTTTGGGCAAATACTCTTGAGAAAGGTATGAACCCCCTTATCCCCCCCAGCTATGGGTTAAATAGCATCACTGCTGTTCATCTAGAAAGATAGCTTTGGCATTAAATAACATATGAAGGTTGATATGCCATAAAACCAAACCATATATCAAATGAGATACGTAGAGAAATAAATTTAAATTTTCAAATAAATGATAGGTAGTAGATATAGTTAATTTTGTTTTAGTAACAAAAATACAAAACAAAATTATAAAGACCTAATTCTAGAGCAGCTTATCATTTTCCTGAATGATACCCATTAAAACCCATTAAATTTATTACCAGATTATCATAACTGAAATAAAATAGAGTAATAACAAAATTCATTTTAACAGATTGATTTTATTTTGTCTCTTTCTGTTAAGAAATGAAAATGTCAGTTTTACCAATCTTAATATCATTGAAAAATTTTAGATATAAAAATTTAATACCAACAAAATAAGAGAAGATAGCATAACAGAAGAAGCCTGTTTGTATTGCATGAAATAATTAAATGGCAAAAAAAAATTTAAAAATTTTAAAGAAAAGATAAATCATAGAAAATTATGTCAGTTAAGAAAATGCTGGCTACAATAAAAACAAATAAGAATGGGAAAATATCTGTTCTAATCAATGTATCACAATAATTAAATGGTTACAAGAAAATATATTCTAAATCCATTAAAGATCATACAAATTAAATTTTCTTTATAATCTTTACATTCATATACATACAAATGTGCATTACTTATCCATCCTATCAATATAATCTACTTACTCGTAGCTAAATATAGATAAGATGACATAGGCATACTAACTTTTCCCCTTTTAAAAAGATATATAATAGACATTTTTACATTACCAAAATATATACATTGCTTTTAAAGATATATAAGTTTTGAATATATAACAAGATATAATCATATATGTTACAAATTGTGAGGGTATATTAATTCTTATATAAAATTTTATTTGATACACATCTTCCATATGTATTTCATTCTTTGGTTTATTTTGGTTTGGTTCTATGGCATATCAACAATTATAGGTTATTTAATGCCAAATCTGTTTCTATACATGCAGTTCTATCTCAAACAATTCAGTTTAGCATAAGTATACAGTTTAGTTCTATTTGACCCATAGATATGACCCTATCAGGTGCTACTACACCAGGCCAGAGTGGACCTAAGAGAGATGGCAATAAAGAGGTATTCTGCATTCCCCAAAGCTCCAACATTACTGGAGCCTCACCATCAGATTGTTTAGTATCATATCCAGGACACTTGTTAAGGGAGTCTTACCCCTCTGCAGAGAAGTAGTCATGTATTCTACAGCCCCAGCTGACAGGACACCATTCTTTTGAGGAAAAAACAAATATTTTATTGTGTTCAGTTTAATAAAACTAACCATGTACCCTAACTGGCCAGGCAATAATTAAAAAAACAATCCTGGCAACTGTTGAAACTAAAGTTCATTATGAATATTTATATGTATATAAATGATCTGAACTAGATGAAAAGAAAAGATTAAATCAGTTCTCAAATATCTTAATTAAGGGTTTCCTTTCATACTAGTTTTTTTTTACAATATATATTATGCCAGTCTCTCAAAATTTATGATTTTGTTTCATTTCATTGTTTAATGGCATATCAACCTTCAAGGGTTATTTAATGCTAAAGTCATCCTTGTAGAAGAATAGCAACCATACTATTTAATACATAAATGGAAGAATAAGAGGGTTCATACCTTTCCCAAGGTTATTAGTCTGAACAGCTATGGTTCAAACTATCTTACTATGAGGTCACAGTCCAGCACGTTAGCCATTACACCACAGGATATCTTTTTACTTTTTTTTTTCATTTGAATATACAAGTCACTAGTGACATACATCAAATCTAGAAAGTAGTCTTTTCAGGTTACTATTATCATTGGCCTAGTGGGTAGAGTGTTTGCTAATGGTCCGGGAGACCGGGGTTCAATCCCAGGTCACATCATACCAAAGACTTTAAAAATGGTACTTGATACCTCCTTGCTTAACATTCAGCAATATAAGGTATGTATCAAGGATAAAGTGGAGCAATCCAGGGAAAGGAGTAGTGCCCTCCCCTACACCTCAATGTAGTAGTTATTGAAAAGGGAGCCTTCTGGTTACCCTCAACTACGGTTGCCAACTTTACTTACATCTTCACAAATCAATATAGTAAACATGAAATGCACAAAACAATTCTAGATTGGCAACATTTGTAATTGTAGTAACAATTATACCAATCATTTTCATTGATAAAAAATAAATACAAAAATATGGTTGTTTTTTATTTTAAGTTCAAATAAAGTCAGTTAGTTAAAAAAAAAAAAAAAAAAAAATTAACTTCATAGGCTAACCATCTAATATTGTGTTTATTTCAGACCCCAAAGAACTTTGTATTTTTAAGTGGAAAACTTTGGGGCTATTCAGGTATAACTAATAGCATTCCTGAAAGGAAATTTCAACTTCTCTCAACTGAGAGAAACCTAAGGTTTTTGTTTGTCCTATGAAACTCATCATCAAAATTACAAAAAGTCCACATGTACACAAAGTTAGCATATTTGATGAGACCAAAAAAAGTTAAGATGACAGCTTAGAGGACTACTATATTTGATGGTATTTAAGATATCTTACTTTTCTCCAAAATGTCTATTAAATTTAAAAAAAAAACTATCTCCCAAGTTTTATATATAAAGCTAAGATATCTAGTAGACTGTTTGCCTAGATGCTAAAGATTGGCAGCACTTATATTTTGCCTAACTCTATAATAATATAATATCAAATATATTTGGTTGGATGAAGGGTGAGGGTATCATATGCCATCAAATATGGTAATATTTTTATCAGATGAACTATACCGTTTACCCACCCAGCTGCTGAAGTAGTTATATTCTGATCAGATGCCAAGCATAGTGCCTCATTGATTAAGTCCTTCAGCTACAACAACAGTAGTAGTTATGTCAATGTCAAACAATTCTACCCTGGGTTGAATCAATGCTCAATAGCTAGGTGCCATTAAGCAAATTAATGGCTGTCTTTTTAGAAGCCAACATGTGGTTCATAGATGGCAATGTTTGAACAGGAATGTACAAGCAGAAGAGCAGAAACAAGCATGAGAATGGCACAGACATCAATGGGATTTCAGCAAAAGATAAGTGACATTTTCCTGCTTAATACTCCCATAATGCTGCAGTCAATAAAAGGAAATAGATTACTATTTTCAAAATAGAAACAATATCCAATAATGAAGAGCAGTAAAACCATCAACAATAGCTGAACATGTGTATGAAAAAAGAATAATACTGTTATACCAGTATTTTTTAATATAATGAATTTGAGTAAAATTTTTCATAGAACAGATTTCTTCCTGTCTTAATTGTTTTAAGCAAAACAATTTTTTATAATCCAATTATTCACTATAAACCTCAAGTTATTAAATAATTACTACTGCCACCACCACCAGACAGAGCACGTCAGCTTGAGAGGACAGTTCATCCAGATAATGAAAAAGGCTGATTTTAAACCTTCACAGAACTTTAGCCATATACAAACATAAAATGTTATATAAGTAAATCAAAATAGAAAAGTGGAGACTTTAAGGCAGTTGGCTGTCAACACTAACTTCCTTTGAACAACTACCACCAAGCCAACCCTAAATATAATACCCTATATTCTCTTGATGAGTATGACAGAGAGGGACACTGTTGTTTGGCTAGTGCAAGGCCTTCATACACTATTACCTAGGCCTAAACTTTGGAAAGATAATTTCATTCTCACCATCTAGTGAGAGTACAACACGGTTCCTACACCACCATCTATCAACATCAACAACAAAGTTCTTGAAGTCATTGACCACAACACTTATCCTAGTTCTACTATCAACAGAAACCTGATAGTCAACAGAGAAATAAACAATTGCATTGCCAAAGCAGCTGAACTAGATAGGGTGGAACCACAACAAGCTGACTGAACACCAAAATCAAGGTGTACCAGGCATATGTTCTCAGTTCCTTGCTGTATATGAGTGAATCGTGGATGATTTACCAGGCAGAAAAATCACCTGGTAATCTTTCGCTGTCTATGCCAAATCCTTGGCAGCACATAGAGAAAACAAAATCATCAATGCTACTGGACCGGAGTTATCTGAATCCCTGAGCATGGATTTTCTCTGACGGCATTGACTGCAATGGCCAGGATGTGTATAGTGCATAAAAGATATCATGTATGACTAACTAGCCACAAGACACCACCCAGCAGGCTGCCTCAACAATACACTGCAAGCAAGACCTGAAACTCACAGGTATAGATTCAGTTGGTGCCACATTGTTCAAGAAAAGATCAGGAGACAAGGAAAATACAACAGCTGGAGGACAGAAGACAATGCTGGAAGCAAAGATAATAAACTAAAGCCTTCAACCTATAGTCCAACTTTGCAATATATGCAGAAAAGACAGTCATGCAAGAATTAGATTGCTGAGCCATGTCATATACAGGATTGATCTTGACCATCCAAGTTATTACCATTATCTCACAAGATAAACATTTTCCAAGAAAAAAGAGCTATATAAATTATTTCTGTAAACATTCTACAATACCATTATAATTATCTAGTGATCCTTAATTTTCAGGATTTGCTAAAGCAGGGTTTGGTTTGGTTTGGTTTGGTTTAGTTTTATGGCATATCAACCACTGAAGATTATTTAATGCCAAATCCTTTTTATAAACATATATTAAATATATAATTTCTAAACACATTTTGTAGATAACATTTTTAAATGAGCCTGAGCATATTTTTTTGCACACAGTTAAGTAGTTTCATTTATTTCTATCTAATACAAATAATTTTATTTACTATTATTATTTGTTTGCATACAGTTAATTGTTTTAAAATAGATAAGTTGACTAAATAGCTAGAGTAAGTGAAACCTATCCCCCTAACCATCCATATATACTTGTTTTGTTTAGGGGTCAGCAGGAACCAGTTAATTCTTGGCACACCAATTCTCCCTGTGATGACTGCTTCAACATTTGTCCAAGCTAACTACTTTCCAACATACCCTCTTGCTTTCACTGAGATAGTATAACAGCATTGGAATAATAACTAGTAATTATTTTAATTGTTTTTGATTCAATAACATTTAACTATATTTAAAAAGCAAACATGCAACTGATGCACTTAAAGATAGTGGAATGCACTGACAGTCTGTAAATATTATTAACAAGTTCTCAAGATTTTTATTTGCTTAAATTCTAAAAATTATTTTTTTTATTTTATTTCTAAATTCTAATGCTAATTAAACTGTGGAATTTCTAAAAGATTCAGCTAGTTAATAATAATTCTTATTCTGCAAAACCACTAACTGTTCTAATACTCTCAGTAATTAAAAATACTATCAATTATTTCAATTAATAAAGAACTGAACAAAAATTCATCTAGGAAAAAAAATTCCAAACCCCTATCACAAAAATATATCAAATTATAGTTTACTAAATGTCTAAAAATAAATAAATACAGTCAACTTTAGTTTGTTTATTTTCAAATGAATTATGACAAACATTGGAAAATATTTCTCTAAAATAAAGAATTCATATTTAAGATTGAGTAAATTTTAATGCAAAGTATTCTTAGCTTTGACATGTGAACAGTGATTTATATATGGTGATTGATGAAAATTTTGTCAAGGGAAAAGATTATGTTGAAAATCAAATATTTGTCATATAAAATAAAGCTGTTTTTACATTATTAAGCTACACAATTTCTAAATTTGTATTACCTCCAAGTTTATATGAAAAATATATATAGCATTCCTGCAACTTGCCAGTTTTTGTTAAAATCTAATTAGCAACTAAACACTTTGTATCCATTTGTTACTTTAATAAGCCTATCATCAGAATTTTAATTAATACTTTAATAAGCTATGCTGGTCATGTCTTAATTGGAGGATACCAAAAACTGAACTGTATCTTGAATATTTTATCACCAATTAAACTGGCATTTAATATATGAACTATCTAATAAACTTCTGATCTGAGAAGGAAGAAACTGTCCTTTTTTATTTTCAGTTGGTTTTATAGCTTTTGCCATCTAAAATATAATGAAACTAACTTTATTAAAACCTGACACAAATGAATAAAGAGGGATAAAATGATAAAAGAGTGATTTTTGAAAGCAAAGCTTAAGATAAAATAAAAACTGATTTCTTGTGAATAACTGATATATTTTTGCAAGACATTTTTATTGTTTTTTTTTTCTTTTTCACTATTCAAGTTCTCAAAGAACACTATATAATACTGTCAAAATTAGTTATATTGGTTCTTTAGTTATAATGTATGCAATACAAAAATGAAATGGTCATTTGTAAATAAAGAAATATTTCAAGAGAAAAAAAACATTCACAAATCAATCCATTTATCAGCTTTAAATAAAACTATTAGAATCATTTTTCAATGAGTTGAAGTAAATAGTAATCCAAGATTAAAATGCCATTATAAATTGCAATTCTTAAAGACCATCCAATATAATATATAAAAAGGATATGTCAACTATTTGAAACTGGCATGAATAAACTTAAAAAAAAAAAAAAAGAAAAACTAGAGCTTCAAAGAAAAATTAGTTTTTAAAATGTTTACAAAGTGTCTGTTGTACTTCTATGAATGGTATTTCCAGTCATTCAGGACTGTAATCTAAGTTGTCATTTACACACTGACATAGTACAAGGATTTGGTTTCATTGTTTTATGGCATATCAACTCTTGTGGGTTACTTATTGGCAAATCCTGTTTATATGTATATATATGATTTGTAAGTGAAATGTTTGTAGGTAACATTATTTCTAAATGAGCCAGAGATCATCTGTTTGCACATGCATTTGGCATATTTTACAGCCCCAGCTGACGAGACAATAGTAGAAGCAGCGATAAAGATCCATGATGCTCAAAATAGAGCATGCTAAAGTTATGAGCCACTAAAAGAATACAAGTTTAAAGAATACAAGTCTTTCATTTTCCGCAATATTTGATTATAGGTTGGGCCTTAGAAAGGTAATATCTCTCTCACTGTTCACTATTTCATCAATTTTTATCAACTTTTTGCACCACAGATTTTAATGTAGCCCCAAAACATCAGATTCCAACCACCAAATTTTACAATCTTTGTTGTATATCTTGAATTATTTCTAGTATCAACTGATCAGACAAACTCTTACATTAGGATGTAGTTCAATTTTGGTTCCATCATTAAATATCAATGTTGCTCACTGTTTATTATTTCATCGTAGATATTCTTTTGCTCAGTTTTCTTTGATATTTTTTGGTTAGTGATTGTTTTTTTGCAGCAATGCCTTGCTTCAGTTTATTTCTACAGACCCTTCTTATAGCATGAACTGACACTTCATGAATAATGCTGTTTTTATCCATTACCTGACAAGCTGTCAACATTGGGCTTGATAACTTTACAAACTTTCCTTGATCTCTCTTGTCTAATTTCAAAGGCCTACCAATCATTTCTCTATACAAAATGCTTCCAATATGAGCAGATATCTGAGTAACTTGGATAGAGTATCTCAAAATTCAAGCTCTTTGGGGATTTCACAATGAGTTATTTTTGGTAACATTTCAACGATCTTCTTACTCAGCTTTTCCATTATAAAATCTAAATCAACTACATTAAACTGTCAAGTTGAAGGTTACAAAGTTTATATTATCTGTATTTGGACAACTTACAATGAAAAATTTGCATGTGTATTCTAAACTGTGAAGATGTTTACCATGTAGAGTGGTTCATACCTTCTACATGTCCAGTTTTCAATATCACCATGAATTTGCATCTGTATCTCTCTTTGTCATTGTTACCATTTCCACTACAGCCATGAATGAGCATAAATGTACTCTTGAAAGTAAATTGTCGAATACTTACTGTAAAAAATTAAAAAAAAGTTTGGTTGCTTGGCTAGATGGCTCTTTAACATTTACATGTAATAAAACTAATGGTAGATAGTTAACTATATATATAGATAGAGAGAGAGATTTGTGATATATATCACTGGCCAAAGACAAACATGAAATCCATACATTTCTTAAAAATGTTAGGATAATGTTATTCTTTGTGTGTGTATGAGTGAATGTGTATGTTTATCATACACTCATACACACCTATTAAATAGAGTGTTATATTTTGACCCCTCGCCCCAGCCTAAAAATGCTATTCCAAGGTGATACACCGGAAGGAAGTGACACATTCCAACGGCCAGTAATCGAAAGAGATTGCGTGGGCGGATTAAGGCTTATGATATGGGACAAGGTGAAGGTCTCATTGTGCCACTACAGTCATGCACCGGAAGAGAGTAACCTCTGAACTGCATGACAGTTATTTCCGCTGGATGACGATTAAACATCCGATTCAAAGATCCAGTAGGCGATCGTGTGGGCGTTGAGTTATTATTTAACTCAGTTGAGTTTGGGTCCCAAGCAGTTGCCAGCAGACTCCCAGAGAGTTAGAGACGAGATGTGGTAGGGAAGGCCACACCCGACTGAGGGGGACCTCGGAAACCCCCGATGCAGTTGCCAGTCGAATTCCAGACAGTAGAGACCAGATGTGGTAGGGAAGGCCACACCCGACCGAGGGGGCACTCGGAACCCCCCCGAAGCAGTTGCCAGCAGACTCCCAGAGGGTTAGAGACGAGATGTGGTAGGGAAGGCCACACCAGACTGAGGGGGCCCTCGGAAAGCCCCGATGGAGTAGACCCCAACATCAGGAGAACAATAAAGACACGTGACGGTCATAACAGTGGGGTCAAAATATGAAGTTTATGTTCAGTCTCCAGCATCCTCTTAAATGCAAACCCTTCAACAACCCTTTCGAACCCTTGCAATAAATTGAGAGGTGAATATTTTTCTAAAGAAGTCTTCTTGCGTCTTCCTTCCTGCATCTTAATTCTTCTTGCGTCTTCCTTCCTTCATGCGTCTTAATTATGGTGTCGTTGTGATGCTGAATGAACGTGTAAATAACTATATAACAAGAGTAAGAATTCTTAAGATGCAACATTATCACAAATTGATACAAATAATAGCAATAATTCTGCATACATTATATGTATACAAACCAGAATATGTTTATGTAATTCTGTTTCAGTAGCTTACTTAATATACTTCATATTTTGATGGATAAATCTGGAGCAAACTTTCTTGCAACAAAAACATTTTTCTTTCATAACCACTCATGTAAAAGAGGTTTAGAAATACAGACTGGCAAAATTTAAGACTAAGATTAATCTGAACTTTCACAAAAATGAAGTAAAAGGTTGTTTTTATTTTAAATGTTTGAAGTAGACAGACATGGTATACTTTACTTAGTGCAGGAGATAATTCAGAAGCCTAGAATCTTCATCAAGGCTGAATAGTATTTCACTAGTAGTAGTAATGCTAACCATCTCCTGTTAGACAATCATTACAACAACCAGATAAATGATGACAGTTCTATAGGAATATCTAGGAATCCATGTCAGTTGCCAAAGGTAAGATTGTTTAAATAATGTCAAAGAAACAGTAATTCTAAATGTTATTCAAAATATCTATTCATGTCATTCAAAAAGAATTGAGGCTTGAGAAATGAGAAAAAAAGGGGGAAAAAAGTCTTAATACCAATGACCTTATTTACATATCTACATATTTGATTAGTGATGCAATATAAAAAAACAACATAGGAATATTTATAGTTAATATTTTAACAATTAAAAGTTAATGTGTTTTTATGTTGTTTCTGGTACACAAATATTGTTAATTGACACAGTACAGATTTAATTGTAATTAAATGTATACGTGGTAGAGTCAAGAATATAGGATCAAATTTTTAAAAGACAAAATTGATTCTATCATTAGAAAGGATTATCCAATAGAATACAATTTATTTTTAGATAATATGCATTAATAATTATAATAGTAATATCAATGCATAGTTTTTTGGGTTTTTTGGGTTTTTTTAAAAGAGAGACTACTTTAACTATAGTTTATAAACATAGGGAAAAAATGGAAGAGCTTCATATTTCCTGCATTCTTTTGATTCAAAAATGTTTCATTAGTTATTTTTCTAGAAACCAAAAATGAGTCAAAACACAATACAGAATCATACATACATACATACAGCCATCAAGGCCATGTTTTTCTCCTTAAGTGGGATGCAACAAAAATAAAATGAGATGAGCTTGGTCAAAGGGGTTTCTGATCCTGCAATAATATCTATCCCATCGTGTCAAAGTGAAAGGGTTGGAGTAGCCCAGTATCTGCATAAAAGTGATTGGGTTTGTTGGCTAAGTTGGTTTGATATGATTTGGTTTTATGGCATATTAACCATTGTAGGTTATTCAATGTCAAGTCAAGTTTATTCATATATATTAGATATATATGATTTGTAAATATAAGTCAACTAAGTTAAATAGTTCCAAGTATTGCTATGTATGACAAACAATTCAATTGAACATCAGTCATTTGTTTACACAGAGTTAAATGACCAAACAGTTCTATTTCAAACAAATCTGTATCATAGAAGTTGTTTGTTTGTACTCCATTTAAATGTCAAACAGTCCTATTTTATGCATAGATAGTATCTTTTCAGGTGCTACCACTCTGGGCCAGAGTGGACCTGGGAGTTATGGCAATGAAGGGGTAATCTGCATTCCCCAATACTCCAGCATTACTGGGGCCTCACCATCAGATTGTTTAGTGTCATATCCAGAACACTTGTTAGAGGAGGATGTCTTATCCTTCTGCAGAGATGCAGTCGGTGTATTCTACAGCCCCAGCTGACTGGGCTGACACCTGTTAGGTTATTTAATGTTGATGTCAGTCTTTTCTCAAGCAACTGAATGGTTTCAAGTAACTATTTATGATAATCATTTGTGAACAATAATAGGTTCAAGTAACTATTCTTAGTACTAATAATTTATACACAATTAGTTCTAAGTAACTATTCCTATTTAATAATAGTAATGATTATTTGTTTGCACAAAATTATATTTTTTCAAGTTTTTTTTAAGTATTCCTAACTAATACTAATAATTTAAAGATTTATTTAACCCATAGAGTATTACCATTCTGAATCTGAGTGAACCTGAATAGCAACAAAGGGGGTTACTCCACACTCCTCAAAGCTCCAGTAGTGGAGCCTCACCACTGAATGCAGTTTAGGGTCATATTCAAGGTAGCTTCTTTTAAGGGGTCTTCCTCTTTACAGATGATGCAGTCAGTGTATTCTAGGCCTCCACTGACAGGACAAGACAGTGGTTGGTTGGGACATGAGCTATTTTTGGCTTTGTGGAAAGAATACACACACAGGACCCCTCATTACAAGTCATACACAACAATCAAGGAAATATACTTATATACTCTCATAAAATTCTCAACACAAAGTTGAATTTTACTTAAGTCTCTAGTTTACTGATAAAACTTACTGAAATAGAAATATATCAGAATTTACCTAACATACCTAGAAATATTTTTTTTAAAAATCATTCTCATACTGCTAAACTGCATTAGTGTTGAGCTGACAGATTCATATAGTGAATCCCTATACTAAATTTGAGAGTACTATATCAAGTTTTGAAGTTACATAAAAGCAAAAAATTGGCATGTTTGATTAAATGAGAATAAATACATATATATAAGTTGGCCGACTGTTGTCAAGTACAACTCCAAAGTTCCCTTTTAAATAGCTACTACATCAAGGGGTAGGGGGAGGGTACTATTCCTTTCTCTGAACTGCTCCACTTACTCTTGATCCACACTTTATAATACTGAGTGCTAAGCAAGGCATCAAGTACTTTTTTTTTTTAGTCTTCAGTATGACTCAACCTGGGATTGAACCCAGGTCTCTCAGAACATTGGCTAACACAAACCATTAGGCCTGTGTGTATATATATATATATATATATATATATAAAAAGTTGTTTTTTTTTAAAAAAGCTCTAAATCTAACCCTGAAAGAAAAGCCATAGCTGAACATTTTTGTCATGGCAACACGCTACCACTTCTTATAAAACTAGAAAAAAATCAGATTTCTATCAATTTCTGTGCAGGTGAGGCTCATGCAAATCTGTGCCACAAATCTGAAATCTGTGTGAAACATAGAACTTTTTGAGTGAACCTTGAGTGTGTGTGGGTATATATATATATATATATATATATATATATATATATATATAACTCTTTCACACATGCCCTCTCCCTGGAGATAGATAAATATATATAAGAAAGCAAACCCAAAAATGTAAGTATAAACCTTTAATTGCTTCCAGAAACACATTGACAAATGTATAGGCAATCTTCATCCAATAAAATAGTTATTATTGTCTTACAAGGAAAAGTTCCAGGTACTATATTTGAAAATCTCCTAAGCCATAGTAAATAATCCAATCAGAGATTTTTTTCCTACATGTTGCTATTCTGTTCCTCTGGCCACAAACTCAACTGATTTGATTTCTTTCAGACTCAAGAACTACAACAGAGAAGGAAAGATTTTATGTAATAACAAACAAGATATAAATACTAATGCACCATGTAAATAACATAGCTGTACCAATGATACTAAATGGAGCCACTATACATAATGCACCTTACAGACTCTGAACAACAAATAAAAGTTGTAGAAAGAACCTTATAAAAGTTACATAAAGAATATACTCTATAAAAGTTCATCTAAAGCAATATATCAACATGTCCATACAAAATCTTTAATATTTCATGCATCAGATAACCCAGTACATCTGGGTTCAATTGGACAGAAGCCAGCATAATCAAGAATCAAATAATAGTACATTTTTTGAAATGTCAAAAACTTTACTTTCAGACAAATTATACATATTTTTCTCTCCTGAAAATTTTCTTTTTTACAGACATATATGAGAGGGAGGCTGAAAAGTTCACATGATAATATCATAACACATCACTCAATAAGTTCCAGGCCTGACATATAGATGGCACCATTAATAAAAAAATCCATATGATTTTGATAAATTACTAACTTTCAAATGACATGTGTCAAAATTTGAGCCCAATTGGATTATTAGTTTACAAATTACACTTATTTAAGTGAAGCTACTGTTATTCACCATTTTGCATGAACATTAGTCAATGAGAAAGCTGTGTTCAAAGCTGGTGCTGTGTTTGCTCACAGTTGATCAAAAACAACAACGCATCAATGATTCAGAGCATTGTTTGCAAATGTTTCAATGCAACAAAAAAGAGTTTTTGCATAAATATGTAACAATGGATGAAACATGGATACACTACTTCACTCCAGAGTCAAATCGACAGTCAGCTAAGCAGACAGCAGCAGGTGAAAGCTGTCCAAAGCAACCAAAGACGCAAACATTAACAGGCAAGGTTTTCGCCACCATATTTTGGGATGCACAACGTATTTTGTTCATCGATTACATTGAGAAAGGAAGAACCATCAAATGAATATTATAGAGCATTATTGGTATGTTTGAAGGAAGAAATCGCCAAAAAATAGCCACAAATGAAGAAGAAAAAAGTGCTCTTTCACCAAGACAATGCACCATGTCATAAGTCGATCACAACGATGGCAAAAGTACATGAATTGCACTACAAATTGTTACCGCACCCACCCTTTTCTCCAGATCTGGCTCCCAGTGACTACTGGCTGTTTGCAGACCTCAAAAGAATGCACTAGGGAAAGAAATTTGGCTCCAATGAAGAAGTGATATCGGAAACTGAGGTGTATTTTGAGGCCAAAGACAAATCGTTGGAATCAGTGTATCAGCCTAGAAGGAGACTATGTTGATGAATAAAGTCGAATTTTGCCTAAAACTTGTTTTATTAGTTAGGCCTGGCACTTACTGAGTGATGTGTTATCTACTGTTAATGACTTTCTTTGATCAATAGGATCCAGAGTAAAAAAGTATATGGACTCCAAAGGGACTATATTGAAAAATAAATTTTATCTGATCACATTCCATGAGAGCATCTTAGTCAGCCTATGAGCTTTTCAACTAACTCTCATACACTCATATACCTTTCATTTGTAACTAGCACATAATTGACAAGAGTAGTTTGCCAGTACTTTCCCTTAATATCCTCTTCAATAGACCCACCTTGTAGGCAAAGTATATCCCTTGCCGATGGGTAAGACTCCTTTCCAAAAAAGGAGGTGTCCTAGACTAAACTACATCTGATAGTGAGGCTCTGATTCAGGAAATCTGGTGAGTGTGAAGTATCCTTTCATTGCCATTACTCCCAGGTTCATGCTGGACCTGGAGTAGTAGTACCTCTTAGACTCACATCTATGGGTCAAATAGATGTTTAAAAATTATTTGTATTCAAAAGGACCATGTGAAAAAAAATTCCTAAGACACAACTACATAGAAATGTAAATATCAACATACAATGAATACAATTCCTTAACCTCTAGCATAAAATAACCCTAAACAGGGTGATATGGTGCTAGAATCAATCAATAGGCCTTCTTTAAGGTTTGTAAGACATGAAGAGTAATGGACATTACCCTGCCATGCTAGCCTACGATATGTTAAAAATATAGTTTAAATTCCCAGTGGTCCTTTTCCTAAACTAATAGCTTTACCAAAGCTAGAGAGTACAGTCTGTCCTATTTTAACCAGAGCTGGAAAGAGAACTGGATTCATGCTTTCCCCAAGTGCATTCAAGCAAAGTGAGCAGAAACAGCTTTGATAGGAATTTTAATTCTGCCTGCTAATTCTATTTTTCACGCCAATAACCATTTACAAATCCAAAAACTACAAATTTTCAGGGATAAGTTGAAATCTTTTTATTTCCTCTTGCTTTTGCATATTATACATGCGTGATAAATTCATCACAATAATATTTTTTAGGAAATTTTTCTCATAACCCTCATTCTTTTTTCTATAGAATTATTGAACGAAAGCCTGTATAAATATTATCTATATTAAAACTATTATATGATAAAATAACTTACCATATTAATTATCTCAAACATTCAATAACTGGGTTGAAACATCACTGCTTTCAGCAATTGTCAACACATAACAGAAAAGCAGAGCCAAAGGTGGATAAAAAGAATAAAATGAAAAATGCTTAGATCATCATTGTTTTTTTTATTTTTTAGATGAAGTCTAGTCAATCATTATTATTCATTTTCACTAGTATTTCTTTTTTTAATCTTTTAAATTTTAGTTGCATTTTTTTATAACAATTCACTAACAGTATCATTCTACAACAGCAACAAACAACTTGTATTGAAAACTATACCAAAAGATAAACTCTCGGTGAGACACAAACATCACCTTTTAATCCAAGGAAGACTGGTTATTTGTGCCAGCTACTTTACCACTAAACTAAAAGGACCATTGGTATTGTAGAAGCCTAAAATCATACATATAGACTTATCCATTATTTTGTTACTTGATCTTTTGGTGCTATGTTTGTTTATTTTTTTAAAATTTTATTTCTACACACTAGAAGTATCAATAGCATATTTTATTTTTTAGACGATGCATTGCAAATCATAATTACAATTTGGACTAAAATTCTATTTCATCTTTTCATTTCAGTTACTTCTTTTAATTGCAACTCCATGAAACTCAATATAATGTTTTCTTTCTCTTTGAAAAAGCATAATTATTCATATAAGCTGCTTTACCAAGTAAGCTAATTCACACCAGTAAATGCATCCCTTATTTGGTCTCTTGATCAGTCAGAGACACAGTTATTATTTTCATACAACTGTAGTGTTCAGGACAGATTCTATCTTATTTTTTAGAAGAATTGTTAATTTTCATTTCTTTCTTTCACCTTTTTTTTTTTTATTTATCTAAACTGACTTGGATCATCACTTCTATAACATTATTGTTTATACTATCAATAATACTGGTTAGGAGATTGAGTCAGAGACATTCAGAAAGTACAGAAAATATTGAAAAGAATTATATACTCACATTGCTTAATGTTTTCTTATTTAAAATTTGAAAAATTTTCCAAACAGAAAAATGTATTCTTTCAGCTGTTTTTTTATAGAACACTAAAGGCAAAAAATCCTTTAGTTGGGTAATCTTGTATGAAAATTCAATAATTATGAGAAGTTAGTACTAATTCAATTTCAATCAAAAGAATACAATTAAAAACAAATCTATGTGTTAAGAACAAAAATTTACAACTTAACAAGATTTAGTTCTTTATAGACTTCATTTTTGCTGTGTTCAAATCAAACTTTGTGAAACGGCAGCAATGATTTTGGATACAGTTTTTAAATTCCTCATCATGACTTACCATTTTTCTGTTAAATATTTGAAGACTTAGTAAATATTCTCAGATTTTAATTTCTAAAAATATAGAAGATAAAGAATACATAATTCAGAACAATAAGCTATCAATGATAAAAGCATTTCAAGCAAAATAAAATCATTAACATATTCTAAAAAAATAAATTTTTAAAAAATGTCTAGTATACAAATTAATTTATGAATTTTGACAGAAAATACAGGGTCAGCTGAAAGGTTCATAGGCTGATTAAGATACTCTCTTGGAATCTGGTCAAATGAAATTTTTCAATACAGCCCCCTTACAGTTCACACACTTCTATCAATGTTGCAGTGCTTGGGTCTCGTTGGCTAAAAAAGTCAACAATAGAAGATATGACATCATCATTTCAGCTCACCCTCATATATTAGTTAACATTAAATTGACCATATTCAACTTAATTATTGTAAATGAAGTCAGATGAGAACTATAGAATGTTGCCACATATTTTTTTAATGTAACAATGCGACAAGAATGATATATCTAAAAGAAAAGTTCTTATTTTAAAGCAACCAGGTGCAGCAAGTAATTCAAGGTAAGAGAAAACTCTTAATGAAATAGCCAATATTAGGCTATTTTTTTATTTTTTTCTTCTTTCAATGCTTCAAAAGTGAATGACATCATTATGCATATCTATTTCTTTTGATAGTTATCATGATGAACAATCATTAAAAAGATTAACTAGTTACTTCCAACTTAATAGAGAATGTAGAAATTAAAAACACAAACAATTCATTTTTTAACCTTGAAAAGTTAATCTAATCTTCATGTATTCAACTTATAACTGAGACGGAAAAAATGTTCCATAACTGATATAACTACTATGAAAATAGATTATTTTCTATTTTTAAGTTCCTTTTATACAAGAAAGTTATGAAAAAATTTTATAAGGTGTCTTTCTTAACTAATATGTTTTGTTATTAATACAAGATATGAATTTCTGAAAGACATGGAATTATTAAATTGATGGATATCTCTTTGTAGGCTGAAATAAAACAATTATTATCTATACATGATTGTAGATAATTAGACTTCTAAAATGTAAAAGTCGTATATACCTAGCAAAAAATTACTATTAAATCAATAGAATATCAAACAGAATCTTACTTTAATGCTTTCATTTTTCAAAGAAACTAAATAGTATATGTAACATTATTCTGAATTGAAGATTAAATGAAAAAACTATATTGATATTAATACTAGATTCTAAGAGTTTGAATTACAAATATAAAATATAATAAAGACATTCTTAACTAAAAGTGAAAAAAAACAAAAAAAACACTCATTCAAAGATTAATTTTTTTATCGTTTTTTATCTACAGAGTATTACTTCTAAATAAGTACACTTCTAACAATTCTAAAATAAAAAAAAGTTAATTTTCTTCTAATCCAAATATACCAGGATTTTATTAATTCTAGAGGAATCAAAACAGATATTATTTAGTATTATTATCAAACTCTGCAACATATAAACTGTAACCGAAAATAAAATTGCATAAATATTCATAAGAGGAATACTTATTTTTTAACAAAGTTTTTTTAGTCCTTTGTTAAAATTTTAGAAATCAAATAAATTTCTAGTCCAATTGACAATTAAATGATGAAATTATGGATTTGCATTTGCTTTGATATAATTGAGATAGCTATGAAATCCTTATCAAAATCATTCACTTCTTACTAAATTGAAGCATCAATACAATCATGGACCAGTTACAACAGGAATCCAATGGCTTCATAGATTGTCTAGTTCTTAATAAATAAATGAAAATCTTAAAGTTTAGGACAGTATTTCTCTGTTTGCCACAGCTATCTCGCAAGTATGCTGCCTAAATTTTATCAAACATGTATTCAAAGATTTGGATACATCCAATATGGAAATTTACTAAGCTTTTTGCTTAGATGTGGCACAAGGCCATATGAAAGGGGCACCCAATGAGACTCGAACTCACTCGTGTAGGTTTGCTAGTCAAGCTTGCTAACCATTACACCACCAGAGGCGCCTTGGATACATCCAGTATGGGTATCATGCATGTTCTACTTGATATAGAGTAGGTATATTAATGGTTTTGTCACTTAATTTTGTGAGAGGTCAATCTTCTTAATGGTTTGATAGCATATCAACGTAGATGGATTATTTAATGCCAAAGCCATTCTAAGTTAAGAACAGTAGTGATATTATTTAACCTATAACTGGAGGGATAAGGGGGTTCATACCTTTCCCAAGGGTATTAGTCCAAAAGTAAACAAAATAGCTTGATTGGATTTTGAACTCACTATAATGCCACGGAAACTCCTACCTTTTTTTTTTAATGACAAATAAAAGCAAAAAAAAAAGAAGAAGGGGTTATGAGTATGTATATCAGCAGGCTTTAGTGACTTTTTGACATGAATTTCATTTTAGTAACATCTAAAAGTTTAATCTAATAACTGCATATTGAGCAACTCGTAGCAATTGGAAGTAATAATTAAAAAGAGATTCTTAAAATCGCTTTAATAGTAAAGTATCATTTTCTAATTATACTGAGTCAGGTTAATATTCTTTTATCAAGACTAAATATTTCTGCTACAGACTTAATGTGACCAAAATATTGTTATGGAAAGCTGCATTTTCATTTATGCCAATAAGTGTTAATTCTCAAAAAAATTTTTTGTTTTTAAAATGTTGAAAAAGATGCTGAAAATAAATTAACAAATGATAATTAACCTAGTCATGCTCGTCCTAGGATAACCGAAACACTGACATGGGCCAACAAGAGTAAATTATTATTTCATTCATATCAGTAGTTATCTTAAACCAGGGTTCACTTGGTGTAATAAAATATATTATCTATAACATGGAGCTGTTGAATGAATTCATAATATCTACTACTGCATCAATCCAATGAAATGAAATATTATGCTTTCTGTGAATAACTTTCATATTTTTGCTCAAATTTGTTAAAATTGGACAATTCATTCCTAACAGTATATCAATTTGAAATATACAAATAATCTGGCATTTCTTTCCCAATAATTTAAATTTATCTAAAAGACCTACATATGAGGTAATTTCATGAGTATTCTCAGTGTTAAAGTATTGGTATAAAAAGAATGAAATTTTTATGTTAAGCATATTATAGCCCAGTATCATAAATGGCAAGAGTTAAAAATATGTCGGAGAAACAAAAAGCCATCATTTATGACTTGTGGGAAGATGTAAGACTAAAAACAGGATAGAGGTCCAGATTGGATGCTCTCAGTGTGCCATCTTGAAGATAACAAGATGAAAATGGTCAAACTGTGGTTCCAAACCCAAGACAATAGCAAGAGATGAATGCCAGCTGAATAAGATCCCTATTTCCAATCGATTTGCTAATTGTGGTGAAATTTCCAAAGCTCAAAATGATGCCGGTATAATTGTTTCTCAATCTACAACATCACAGAGACTCCATCAACCTGGATATGACAGCAGGGTACCGATGAAGAAGCCACATTTAAACAGAAACAAAAGTTATTCAATATGGGCTCAAGATCATCAAAATTGGTCTGTTGATCAATGGAACTAGGTCATCTTCAGGAATGAATCAAGATCCTTTATTTTCTTCAGTGATCATAGTCTCCACTTTTGAAGAAAGTCATACAAGAGATATTCTCCCAAAGGTAAAAAGAAAAAATTTTTTAAAGTAAAATTCCCTCAGTCTGAAATGGTTTGGAATTGCATGTCTGCCACTGGTGTCATAAAGATCTTCTTGAAAGATCAATTAATGCTGCTGTCTATCGGGATATCCTAGATCATTTCCTTATCCCATACATTGTGGACGAGTTTGGGGAAAATGACTTTCAGAGAAAAGAGGATAACTGTTTTTTGATTGACCTGCAAATAGCTCAGATATGAATCCATTTGGAAATTTATAAGGGAATCCTAAAGAAGAGAGAGAAAAAATTCTATCCACTAAATCTTGAATTAAAGTAATTACTGAAGTGTGAGCAACAGAGCCACTGGACACTTGTCATGATTTAATTCGTTACCAGGAAAAATTAAAGAAATAGTCCATGCAAAAAGTGCTACAACAAAGTATTAAGTGTATTAATACAGTTCTTCAGAAGTGTGTTTATAATTAAATACTTTTTTTCTTGATTAAGAAAATTAAACTAAATTGAATTTAAAAAAAAAAACTACCTTTTTTTGTCTTTTTGTTACTAGATATAACAATCTTCAAAATTTTTAAAATTTTGTACTTCAAAGAAAACCTGGTTTGTCAGTGAAATACTGCCTGATTATTTTCATCAATCAAATTGATACACTGTAATGAGTCAAAATTTAAACAAATTTGAAAGAAATATGAAAATTATTCACAAAAACTCAATATTCCATTTGACGAAATTGGTGTAGTAAAATGCAGATTCAACTATGAAATGAAAATACAAAAATCTTTCCAATAAACCTCTTGATTACTTCAAATGATCTTGAATAATAATGAATAATAAAAGCTTGACTAACATCATCAGCATGAATTAATACTAGAACTTTCTTTCATTTTAACTTAAAATAAATAAAACAAGAAGTCTGGCTTGGAGGAAAAAATAGCAGAAAATATGTACAGGAGATAAGCAATTCGGTAGTAGAACTAATAGCAAAAAACTATGAAATATGATTCAATTGCTAGGCTTCTCATCCTTCAATGTTACTTTGATGAAGTAATTTTTTTTTTCCTTTTTCGAGAGTAGGGGGGAACCAAAAACGGAAGTGAAAAAAAAAAAAAAAAAAAAAAACTCTCTAAAATGATGCTATTCATTTCAAGGAAATGTCGTATGATATTGAAAGAAAAAAGTGTCTGCAAACTTGTAAAAGACAAAATAAATGCATTATATCAAATAGATGAATCAACAGACGTCGGAAGAAAAAGCTCAGTTACTAGTGTTTATCAGTACATTTCTTATGCCACAGAAGAAATGCAAAACTGAAGACATACATTATATATATCAGTAATATCCAGTCAGGGTCTGAAGAGAATGGGTGTGAATTATTTGTGCATAGAATATATTAGGAATTTCATATAAATCTATGGGAGTGCTCAATGCATGGCTTTCTTGTTATATATTCCTTTCTAGGTTTATATAATAAAACTCATACAGAGTGTATACAATGTAACTGGAAGAAAACTCAAACCTGGTTAAATTGTCATTATGAATTTATTTCAGCAGAGAATATAATATTTGTCTCTTCAGATGATATACACACTTAATTTGAAAGTGGAAAACATATATATATATATATATATTTATTTGTGTGTGTGTTTAGGCAAAAAGGAAAGAGTTAAAACAAAGTATTTTGAACCACGAAAAAGGGTGTTCCTGTAGTTGACATGTTTTTCGTAGTAGGTGGAATTTTTCAATCATGTAAACTTGTAAACAAAATTATTATCTTTTTATTTACTCCTTTTATATGTGTTAAATCCCTAAGTTAATTGGGCTATCATTCTCTAACAACTCTAAAATTCAAAAATTCTAAATATGAACTAATTTCCAAGATTCCAAAAGTCCCTTTCACAACATAAATACCGATGTAATACTATTCTTTTAATTACTGAAATAAATGTTATTTTTTTTTATGGTTTTTATCTTGAGTAGGGCCCTCAATCAAGATATTTTAAATTTACCTTTATATCTACATTTAAATACCAGCTTGTTACATATATTAAACAGTTGTCTGGGGTCCTTAAAATTAATTATACAAATTTTTTCTTCAATACACAAGTTACATTTGCTGTTGAAGCTATTTGTGGTTGAAGATTGCCCGACTATTTTCCACTTTAATTGAAGGATTAGCCCCGGACCCTTAAGGTTCCAAAATATTTAAATGGGGCTGTTTGGTTCCTAAGCCGCACATTGGAGAAAGAATGTTTATGATTATACTGTCTCTGTTTCCAATTCCCTGTTAAAATGCCAATGTATACTTTCTCCCCATCATTATGTTCCATGGGGAAAACGCACGCTTGGTACACAACATTCTCTGAGTTACATCATACATCCAAGGGGTATTCATCTCTTCTTCTACAGTTGTAGGGTACTCTATTTGTCGTTTCACTATTCCAGTATGGTTATTCAAGATTCTATACGTATTGTTTATACAAGAGTAACCAATTTTTACATTAAATATAAATCAAAAATTCTACATAATGGGTTGTCATTATTAAAGTGCCTATCAAGAAGGTTTAGGAAGTATTTTCCAATGGTGATGTTGGTAAGTTTATAGAATGGCAGGTTAAACCAAATTACTTTTCTATTTCTGTTATTACCTCGTCTATTTGAATGATTATTATTGGTACCACCTACCTTGATGAGTCTGTGGTTCCCACTACCTCAAATTCTGCTAGTGGTAACGTTTTGTCTCTTATAAGGACAATTGAACCAGGTTTTAGTTTTCTTCCAGT
>CAUZXS010001316.1:50000-85000 GCA_963585895.1 Sepioteuthis lessoniana
AAAATATTTATATGGCTAAAAAGAAAATAAAATAATCTTTCTAAATAAAGTAAAATCTAACATTAAGGCGAAACTAGCAACTATTTTTTTTTCCTCACTATTTTGTAGTTAACTTAATTTTACTACAAAATCTTTTTTAATTTTTTCCAAAAATTGAAACAAATTTTAGACATCAGGTCATATTTCCCTTTTTCTTTTTTTTATTATTTGAAAATTTTCTATGATATGAAAGATTTCCAAGTGTCATATCTATCATATTTCTTTTTTATTTCTTCTTCATTTCTTTTATAAAGAAAAATAAATAGATTTTACAATTATTTCTTAAAACTAATCAAATAAAAGTTTTTATATTTTTTTTCAATCTTTTCCTCTTACAATGGTATAAATGTTGATAAAATTTAATTTTATTAAAATCTGAAAATCTTTTTAAACGGTCTTTCCTTAGATATGGTCACCCAGTAGTAATAGCACTAAACCAAGCAATTTCTGTTTCGCAAAAAATTCAATGTGGTTTCAAGGTGTGAAGATGAAACCAAAAAAGTTATTTTTTCATTTAAACCACCCATCTCTAATGACCATTTGAGGGCTTTGGTGTTTTGAGATGTAGAAATATAATTAATGTTGAGGTGTACTAATACATGATAAAAGATTAAAAAAAAAAAAAAAAAAAGAGCTAGTCAAATGTTGTAATGTTAAATTTAATGCAGTTATGAAAATCATTGATAAACTGATTAAAATCTTCACTGTGTCCATATAAGAAAAGATATAATCTATGAATCTACAGTAATAAAGGAGTTTCAGGTAACAAATAATGATCTTTGTTCAAATATATCAGCATAGCTAAGGGCCATTTTTATCCCCACAGATAAACTCAAAATTTTTGTGTTTTGAAAAAAATGAATGATGTTACAAGTATCTTGTGTGAGGTTGTCTTAAAAACCATTTGTAAACAAAAAAATTCCAAATCTGCAAAACAAACAGTCAACTTGGTGATAGTATTTTGAAAACTTGGGCCAAATTATATACGTCAAGCTAAATGATATAACTGGATTTATAGTGATGTTTCCTAATAGAAGTTGGGTGAGTTTATTGGTGACTGATTTGTGTAGTTTTGGGATAATATAGAAAATACATGGTTTTGATTGCTTGGGAACTAGAGTTTAGAATTTGGTTGGCATTTCATATCTTAATTTCTTTATTAGGGCACCTAACTCCAAATTGAAGAATTCAGTTGAATCATGGGGAAATTCTACCTAGAAATCCTTCTTATTGAGTAGGGATTCTATTTCAGCTAAACAATCCATTATATTAATGATGGTGATAACTCCTCCTTTATCTATTGGTTTTATGGTGGTGTTTTGAAGGAATTTTATCACCTGTTCATTTTTCATAAGATTGTTTTTATCATGATGAAGTAGGTTTGTCCCTAATAAATCTGTCTAGATGCTTTCAAGTACATTTCATATATATAACGATATTATGGTTTCATCCATGGGGAGGAGTTCAATGTGTTTTTTGTGGCGTTTTTTTCTTTAAACTCATATGTATTAGCATTAGTTGTAGGTGGCTGATTGTTATTTTGGCCTTTGAAATATTCTAAAAGCTTTATATATAAGATCGCTGCTACTTCAGGTTTGAGTATAGACATTGTGATATCATTTTGTAAAATACTAAGTAACCATGATATTAATGGAGGTAACTTTTTAAGCCAGCCAGAGTTTTAAATTTGGTATAGAAGAGATTTAGTCTGATGGAGAAACTTGTTACACAATTTATATGTATTTCAATATGCCTTTTAAGTCCTTTTGATGAGTGCATTCTTTTTCACTAGTGTCAATTGTACACACACGTACGCGCGCACACACACACACATACCCAGAAGTGATGCATCAAGTCAATCCCATTCACTTTGCTTCAACAACATTTCCAAAAATAAATCAGTCAACATCATTGCATGTTACTGAAGCAACAGGTTTTATATCAGTTTCTTTCTCCGAGGTATATGCTTTAACCAAAGTCAAATGTCCATCACACTTTGTTATATATAACAAGTCTAAAAGAAAAACTCTGAATTTCAGTGCATTAATACCCTTGGGAAAAGTATACATTCAACTATTCTCTCTCAAGCAAATAGTAGGGCAGACTGAACTTTTTAAACCTTGATATGTCAACTAGTATAGAAGGAAAACTCTGAATTCAAACCTGTTAAACTCTGCTTAAAAAATAGACCTTGTGTCACATCCTGCTCATGCAGAGAAGTTAGTACACACACACACACACACTTAACTGAATGCGTGCTTAGCATACCAATTATGATCACAGGAAAGAGAACAATCTCCAGGAGTTCAAATACTGAACAAGGTTATCTACATTTTACCGCATGCTAATGCCCTTGGGAAAAGCATGAACTCATCCTCGTCTCAGCTAGTAAATATGAAGGCAGACCAGATTCTTTAACTTTTGTAGTTAGATAACAGGTCTAGAAGAAAAACTGAATTTTAACCAGCTTTAATCTGCATAAAAGCTGACTTTGTGTTACATCCTGTCAGTGGCAGAAGGGTTTGGCTAAACACACACCTTAATCATGACCCAATTGTTATATATATATATATATATATATATATATATATATATATATATATATATATATGAGAGAGAGAGAGAGAGAGAGCAATGTATATCCATATTTTAAAGGAGTCATGATTAGTCGAGCCTCATAAGTTAAATACATCTTTTATTGTATCATGATATAATAAAGTTTGAACCCCATTAGTTTAAGGTGTAGGTTTTGTTCTGATTGTTTTGAAAGAAGCATACTGGTAAATAAGACATAGCATCATCTTTTATAAAAAAAAATTATATCCACAGAATAAATTTCATGCCTACTTGCAACCAGAATGTATCAAATAAAATAAATAACAGGTAAATGCCAATCTAAATATATCTTTGGGTCATAAAAAATCATCTACTATTTGAAAAAATAAAAACACTATACTATTGTAATGTAATAGTAGAAGTTAGGTAATCATTGCATAACGTAATAAGAAATGTACACAGCTACCTAAGTTCAAATCCTGTACAAGGCTGTTTGCATTTCACATAGTGTGAATACCACTAAGAAAGGTATGAATTTAACTCTTCTCAATTCAGGTATGGTAAATAGTAGAGCAGACTAGGCTCTTTAACCCTGGTATGGTAACCAGTCTAGTAGAAAAACTTAATTCCAACCAGACCTGAAGAGAGATCGGCTCCATCAGGCTATTTTCTGCCCCAGATATACACAACATGAGTAGCACCCTCACAACCAGATCAGGTTATGAGATGAGTATAAAATAAAAAAGTAAACTTGTTCTAATTTTGTAAGGTATGGTACATATTTTAAGTTTGCAGAATGGGTATTAAAAGGAATTCATTAAATTTTGTTTTTAAGCATATTGCTCCACATCGCACAAAACTGTCAAGCAATATAAAGAATATTTTCTCCCAATTATCTAAGAAATATACGAGTTATTCAATAAAAACCAAAAGATGATTAATGAGTTTCATTAAATCTAAAAAAAAAAAAAAAATTAGAAAATTACTTAATGGGAATAGTAATCTTGCAAAAAAAGTTTGTGCAATGTAGTTAAGAAAAAACATTATCTCACCTTGCCATCTGAATCTTCACTAATTCTATAATGGTAAACCCTTCCTTCATATCGCACAGATATTGACCGTTGTCCAGGACTGCTTTCACTTTCTCGTACTAGAAAGCTACCATTAATTCCGCTGCTTAATAAATATTCTGAAGCATTTCTGGAAATGGGTCCATGGTACCAGGAGAACTTGTCTAAGCTGTTGACTGGTGCAATATAATTGCTTGGCACCCAACCAATGTCTCCTGCTTTGTTTTTTACTTCACACCATTCACCTCCTTTATTATAACAAAGGATCGTCATTTGTTCACCTGAAAAACACAAATATACAATCAGATATGAGGGAAAATATATTCTAAATATAAAAAGAATGAAAAAAAGAAAAATCTAAACACTTTAATCAGGGCAATATTACAGTTTTAGGAGTGGAATGAAGGCTTGGAAAAATCTGTATTCAGTCAAATCATTCTAGATGAAAGTAAACAGAAAATATATAGCATAGTTTGATATTAACATAATCTTCTATACCATTCACAATTTAATTAGATCTACCGAGCACTATCAAAAGCATATCCTATAATGTTCAAATTATGAGTTTGAATGTTTGACTAGCCTCATGCAAAAAGGTACAATCTAATTAATTTGATAACACTTTGTATCAAGAGAACCAAATATAAGAGTAAAAAGCAAAAACTAAAAAGGTAGTCTGCTCAAGAATCAACATATTTAATGGGGTGTGGAGGGGCATGAGAGAGAGATTCCCATAACTTAAATACAAAAAAATAAATTTACAGTTTTCTTAAATTTGAATTTTAAAATTATTAATATTACACTTATTACTATCAAGTCTTTATGAAGATAAAAGTTATTTTTGTAAATTTATGGCTTGCAGTTCATTAGTAGCCAACTCTATGATTAAAGCACTGGATTAGGGAACACAAATTGTATGGTTTGATTACAAATACTGATTATTATATGCTTAGAGATAAGAAATCTCATGTTTCAATTATAAATATAACAATTAGTCAATAATATACATTAGAAAACTATTACTGCTACTACATACTAAAATAAGGAATTTTCTGAGAATAATTTTTAAAAAGAATGCAAATGAATGAATAGCAGTAATCTTTGAGAATTCACTGGAGAAAAATCTGAGTTCAAATCATTTTCTCAGGTACTTTTAAGTCAAACTACTTAAAATGTGTACCTCTGGGTATGGTTAAATACAACAGAAAAAATTTTGTTTTTTTAAATGTTTTTTTCACATTGTCACAATCATTGTTATTAGTATCATCTGTAAAAAGCTAGTATTAAACAAGTCATTTTACATCATTAAAAATATACAAAGCTTCTAAGTTGCAATAACCACTGTAAACTGTTGTCAGACAGCAGGTGGTCAAATTCTGAGTCATGAGACCAATTGTACTGCTGTTGTCAGCAGTATCTTCTTGCTTTTTCTCTCTCTTCCAGCAGACATTTATCAAGCTCCCTTTTTAGACCATTTTAAGATCCTGAAGAAGGAATCTCAGTGTTGACAGTAATATCTCTAGCACTAAACCCAGAACAGCTGTAAAAAAAAAAAAAAAAAAAAAGGCAGTCTAATGACAGCCTGACTTCAATTAAAAAAAAATTTAATAGAATAAAATGAAAAAAAACCCAAACAAACAAAAGAAGATTCTCCAGTGACAATAACCAAAAGTTTAATAAAGGAAAGCTTGTTGGAACTGCAAACCAATGTTAGACTTAGGCAATATGAGACTTTGGGTTTTAGAATAATTTCCATTAATGGCACTTTACATCTCCAACCTGGTTATCAATGATTTTGGCAAAAATTTATTAAATTCATTAATTTTCGATTTGGCAGAGTAACTGGTCTGTATTTCTAACAAAAGATGATTTGAGTTACCCATCTCACCAACTTCTATGTCTGATAATAAAGCTTCCAATTCAGCATTTCCACAATTACCACAACTGAAAAAACTTTCACTATGCATTTAATTAATGAGAAAATATTTATTCAAGTTTCCCTTTTTCTTCTATTTCCTTCATTTTCAATCATAGGATATAAGCAAAATTTGATCTTTTCAAGCTAGAGATGATGACACTAAATCCAACAAGAAAAAAGGGAATAGGTTAAGTTAAAGAAATTGAAAGAAAAGTGCAAATTTTGACAGAGGACCTATCAAAATATGTGTAAATTTTTAATGTATTTATACATTTATGTTCTTTTTTTTAAAACTTTTATACAAACTTATAGAAAAGAGGGATTCTATTATACTCTAATGTATAATGCATTTGTAATTAAGATATATTCATTTTCATCATTTTCCCTACAATGAGCAAATGCAAAAAAAATTCATGTCTCCAGACTTAATTCTCAAAAATTATTCATTTAAACTGAAGATACACACAAATATGAAGATGTGAAATGAAAGAGTGGCAAAGTAGGTTATTATATAAATGATGAATATTAGCAGCCATAAAACACTTAAAATGTATTATTACTTTAGCAATGAGCAGTGTACACACACATAAATATATACCAGTTTCAGTTCAAAAAGATGTACTATGTCTCTATACATTTATCATGAAGTAAAAATTTTGAAAATATATATTCATCCCTAACATAGTCATTGAATAAAAGCAAATATATCCATTATATACTTTCATTCAGTTCTTTTAAGATGAGCTATTTTTAAAGAAAAGATTTTGTTTAATTTCATTTTTGTATTATCTATTTCTCATGTATGAACATATAGACAACTGAATATTTTGAATAAATCTTAATTAACGAAACCATATATAACTCAAATTCATTTTTAAAATATACACTTCATAAAACAGTAAATAGTTTAAATTAAAAAATAAATTATCCAAATGCTAACAAATTAAGTACAGCACTCATGATTAACCTACAATGAAAAAGTCAACTTCAAAATACAATTGCTGTCATATAATACAAGGAAGTGCGGAAAAGTTTTCAGCCCAACCAAAAAGGGTATGAGACATGAAGTAAACATGCACATATTCATTTTGAAGTTCAGCATCGCATGGCACATCCCTTCTCAAGTTTAAAGAACCCTTCCAAAAACATTAATTAAAAAAAATTTTTTAAATCAAAGTCATTCCATTCTAGGTTTGGCCAGGAATTTTCAGCATTTTTGTAGGTAAATGAATGCTATATCAATTAAAAAAAGACGTGTTGTTTGATCAAGTCTGTTCAGATAGTCAGAATATTTTATCAAAACAACTTCAACAGATCATTTGGTTAAAAGATTAAAATATATTTAGAAAGCAAGAAAAATACATTTCTCCAGAAAATAGAAATACTTCTTTTATAGAGGTACCAACAATGTTTTAAAAAATGAGTATTTTCTTAGATTATAAAATTTTTTTACAAAAACTAAATTTTAAATTCAAAACTGAAATCAAATGTTATATTGAATTAACTTTCAGAAAGGAATTATTAAATTAACATCCAAGATCAACAGAAATTACCAAATAACAATAATCATAATAAAATGTAGACTATGTGATGATATAGACAAAACGATCAATCATATAATGAGCGAATACAGCAATTTGTGCAAAAGACTAGACACAACTGAAGGAGGGAGGTAATCCACAGGGAGCTGTACAAAATTTTCTAATTTGGCCATAATAACAAATGGTATATGCACAACCCAGAATCTGTTCTGGGAAAATGAGACACACAAACTTCTCTGGGATTTTGAGATACAAACAGATCACCTAATCTCAGCCAAACAACCAGACCAAGTAATAGTTAATAGAAAAAACATGAGAATCTGCCAAAGAGTGGACTTTGCCATTCCAGCAGACCACAAAGTAAAATTAGAAGAAGGTGAAAAAGGGATAAATATCTGGACCCTACTAGAGAGCTGAAGAAGCTATGGAACATAAAGGTGATGGTGATACCATTTGTAATTGGTACACTTGGAATGATCCAAAAAGGATTGGTAAAAGGACTGAAAGACTTAGAAATTGGAGGACAAGTGGAGACTATCCAGACTACAGCATTACTAAGATCAACCAGAATACTGAAAAGAGTCCTGGAGACTTGCTGTCACTGAAATTCCAGTGAAAAACCATCAAACATTAGAGTGAAAAAATCTCTCAAAGGAGAAAATAATAATAAAAACAAAAACTAAGCATTGACCATAGAATAAGAAAAATAATGAAAATATATTTTTCTATTTATTAGGTGTGTGCGGAAGTTCCCAGCAACCTCTATTTTTGAAAACTATAAATTAAATACATAGAAGTTTTTACATAAGAAACTAAAAATACTAGAAACTTATGCAAACACCTAATATACATCTTTAAACCATCCCCAAATTACTATCATCAATTGAATGACAAGTATAAAAATCATATTGCTGTTTTCACTACACATTAACTTATGCCATCTATAATAGATAGTTGCATTTTTCATTTCTACTAAATGGGTCTGGTATGTTAAAAAATCTTTTTTTTTTAAAGAAAAAAACTTATTTCTAAAAAAAATCTTAAATATATTTATAATATATTTCGTATTCACCTTTACAATAGAGAAAACCAAAATGAGAAAATATCACATAACTATTAAGTTATTTACGAGGTACCTTCAATAGGTTTCCAGACTTTTTTGTATGGGCACTTTTATTGATAGTACACACATGAAACTCTAGTCCCCTTCGATGTAATCTCCTCCAGCTGCAATGTATTTGTTCTACCGTTCTAACAACTTCTGGAAAGCCCCATAAAAGTACTCTTGTGTGAGCGTGTCAATGACCTTCGACACAACCTCTTTCATCTCCTCAATTGTCTCATAACGACAGCCTCTAAGTTTTTCCTTAAGCTTAGGGAATAAGCAAAAGTCACAGGGAGCAAGGTCTGGACTATAGGGTCGGTGAAGAACTGTCTTGATGCCCATCTTCATCAAATAGTCTGTGACAAGGATGGAGTTGTGGACTGGTGCATTGTCCTGCTGGAAATGCCACTGACCCGATTTGAAGAGTGCTAGCCTCTTCCAACAGAATCTCTTCCTGAACTCCCTTAAAACCTCAACATAGTATTCCTTGTTGACTGTCTGTCCAGTGGGAACCCAGTGCATGTAGATCATGCCAGTGCTGTCAAAAAAAGTGATCATCAAAAGTTTGTGGGTGGATTTGCTCTGTCTGGCCTTCTTGGGTCTGGGAGAGCCAGCATGCTTCCACTGGGAACTCTGTCTCTTGGTCTCTGGGTCGTAGCAGTAGATCCAGCTTTCATCACAGGTCACCAGAGCATCAAGAACTGCGGGATCTGAATTGATCAGCTTGACCATCTCCCTGCTGTCATGACGACGTCTTTCTTTCTGATCTTCTTTGAGCACCCTTGGGACAAACTTTGCGCAAATCTTCTGCATCTTCAGTTCCTCGCGAATAATTGTGTGTACAGTTCCCACACTGACATCAAACTGTGCACTTATTTTCTCTATAGACACACAACGGTCCTTATCCATGAAATTCTTTATTTGGCCAATCAATTCTGGTGTTCTGACTTCCTTACTCTTCCTACACCTCTCATCATCCCTCACAGATTCCCTGCCTTCCTTGAATCTCTTATGCCACTCAAAAACTGATGCTCGATTCATGCAAGATGCTTCAAAAGCAATCTGAAGCATTCCATACATTTCTGTGGCATTTTTTTACAAGTTTAAAACAGAATTTTATTGCCTATCGTTCTTCTGAAGTGTCCATACACCCAGATTGCATTTTTGAAATTCACCAGCTGCGACAATCAAGCAGAGTGTATTCCAATTCCTGCTAAAGCTGTTCATTTAAACCTGAAATCATAAAAATTGGTCAGTCATCTCATAAGATGTATAGCAATAACATACTGAATTTTCACGAGTCTATGACAATTTTAAATGCCTGTACAAAAAAGTCTGGAAACTTATTGAAGGCACCTCATACCTCCAAAGTAATGGAACAAGATTATCAAAAATAACTTAAAAAATATCATTTGTCTAAATTTCTTATATGAAGTTTGATTATTATTATTGAGAATATTTGGACTATTGACCTCATCTTTATTGTTATGAAGGACACATGGCACAAGAGATAAGGAATTTAGTTGGAAGGTGCTTCTGAGTGAAATTACCTGGAGGTTGCAGTTTCAATTCCAACAACAGGTAAAACTAACAAGGAATACTTACTAGAACTTAACACTTGTACCCAGTCATGGTTAACAGAATTGGAACAGTCTATCCCTATGGTTCAAATAAAGAGTCCAGTTCATTCTGTCTGGACTCCTGAGTTCAACATGAAACACCTGAAGAAGGCAAAAGGACATATTGGCTAAAACACTGTGATTATAACACTAAAGATGAGGTCAATAGTCCAAATATTCTAAGTAATAACTTTAGAAATATTCCATATGAAAAATTAGATACCAAAAGTAGTCTCCTTATTTCACAGCAGTTAAATACAATACAAAGAACAGATGTGCGGTGTGGTATAGTAATTAGTAAGCTAGTCTCCCAAACCATTATTATAGTAGTGAGTCAATCCTCATTGGGTATCAATTAAGCTAAGCTTAATAAATATCAATACTAAACTAAAAAAGAATCTAACAGTAACAGAAAACTTAAGACCCTGCAAACAAGCCAGATACATAGGCTTATCTCTAATTAACTTTTCAGATAACACTAAAAGATGAGAAAATATTCTTGTGGGGCAAAACTGAGACAGGAAGCGGCAGTACAAAGATACCAAATGGAAAAATTAAATTAAATGAAGAGAAAAATCTGATGTTGCTATATGAACCTTGGGTCAATGTCTAAGTGAGAAAAATTGCCAACCAAATAGAAAGAGCAAATAGTATATACCAGTCCAGGTTAAAAGTGCAGTAAGGGCAATCTGAAGACAAACTTCTTTATATCTTATTTTTCTGATGCAGGTATCATTGGGGAATGAGAAAAGTTTTGTTAAATGAGCTAGGTTTTGGCCTATTTAACAAAACTTTTTTTTGGAAAAATAAGGTCTAAAAAAGTTTGGCTTTGGGTTGCTCTTAACATAGACTTTCTAGAAACAGACTATGAATAGTGAACTACACTATGAGGCAATAGTCAATAAAGTAATCTCATAGGAGGCTATTATTACAATAGTGATCAATTCTCACGGAGTACCCACCCTTCTGTTAAGTTTGACAAATACTTATACAAACTATCAAGGGAAGAATACTATAATTTCAACTACTTCGATTTATTTAATATAAACTTAGAAATCTAAAAATAACTGGCAAAGTCTGTAGTAAATTTTAGATACAAACATTTTAAGAATTTATGTTTAAGCTAAAGATATTTATTTTCAAGCATCAAGTTTAAGGCTACTAAATGTACTTTTAATTCAGAAAAGGTAATTACATTTTGAATTTAGATGAATAAAATGAAACAAGTTCACAATTTTTACTACATTGTACTAAGAGAAGGGAAATTACATTTTTGATGTTCCATTTAACCCGCTCTGAAATACCATAAAAAAAAGAACAATGCAGAATATAGTCACTTAAGTTATTATATGCATATTAAAACTAATTAATCCTTATACTAATTTTATATTTCAATAAATAATCAGAATGACGTGAATGAAAACTAGTGCTGTTTTCATAATATATCCCATCCATAATATCACTTGAGATAGCTGTTATTTTAATTGATATCAAATGTGTCTTGTATTGTCATTGGTGTGAAAACAGTAAAAGCAAGTGAGTCATTTTGATTAGCTAATACATGGTCAAATCTATAAAAATTCATGTTCATATCCAAAAACAAATAGCTGATCATCTATAACACCATTACTATAGGTGCTGAAAAGTTCTCAGCCCAAAGTTCAGAAGAAGGAAATGATCTTGTTATGCTATTCTACACATACATCCCAAGTTCTACACAACTAATTGGTTTAATTCTTTAAAAAGTTCTTGTTTAAACTGATGACTTTTCAAAATCTTCTGTACATAGAAATAATTGAATATATAATAAAAAAGAATATAAAGAATAAAAAAATAAAAGGATAAAACTAAGACGGTGACATCTTTAAAAATTAAGACATTTATATTAAAAAATATACAAGGTTCATCTTTCAATCATTAAATATTTTCCTTAAATTTCTTAGTCTCTTATCCAAAGTGAAACTTTTAAAAAGTTGACAAGATATTTATTTAAAAAACCCAACAAACAGAATAAATTTGTTAAAAATCTAGAGCAAATACAAATTTTAAAATCAGTTCAATTTCTTTAATAAAATGAGAAGAAACAGATATACTCTAAAATTGATATTTCTAAATAGTAGGAAAATGGAGAAGATTGAGGTCAGATACTTATCCCACTTTCTCAATTGCATCTGATGATAAAGATTCAAGTTATTTTATATCTTACAATATTCTTAATGTACTGCCAGTCAAATGAGGCTAACAATAACACTTAAGTATTAATTGTTTTTACAAGACAGATTATCCAGTACTGCACAAAAAAGATGCAAAACATTTCAAAACTTTAAGCCCTTATTGCATCTTTACAACAGATTTTACGAGTAAATCATGCATAAAGAATGAAACCCCACCACCACCACTTAGTTTTTTTTCCCTTGAACTGGCAATTAACTGTAAATGCCAGTAAACTTGAAAATATTCCAGCTTCTTAAGCAACACTAAAAATACAGAGCTATGCACATTTGTCTTTTAGGCCAACAAGAGAAAAAACTATTCAAACATTCAATCATAAGTGTTAATTTATTGAAAGCACTACCAATGCTAAAGACGAGCAATGACAGTTTTTAATAAGTTAAAGAAATTTAAAATTTTTTACAATTATTATTGACTCGAATGAAATGGAAAGAGTCATGTCCTTTCAAGAACTTGGGTGATAACAGCTCTTCACAGATTCCTTTATTAGTAAACTGACTGTTCTGAGAAAAGATAAGTTTTTACAGTCTTCTGAATTCAGAGTTGTTCTGCTTTTAGACTGGTTACCAACCACATAGCAGGTCAGATTAAGCTGTCTAGCCTATTTTATAGATAGGGAGAGAGGTAGGTTAATGCCTTTTTTTATAAGTATTACTGGAAAGTGAATAACAGTAACTTCAACTGAAATGCAAACATTTTCCATGATGGTTTTCATATCTAAATTTCACTTGTATACAATTTTTATTCATAAGTAATACCTATTATGATTACTTGAATGAAAAGTAAATGGCGTTGGCAATAGAGATTCTGTTATTCCTTTTTAAGAATGACTGATCAACTTTAGGAAACTGAATATTATATCACTATATCAATACATTATCATTTATATTCATTTTCCCCAGTATTTTTAAAGTAAAATCTACACAAAGCAAAATAGATGACAGTGTGATATTTACACAAGTAAAATAAAAAATACTGGAATTATGCTTTCTTTTTAAACTATATAACTAAAAAGAGAATCAACCAATATAACATAGGGAGATGTATTGCATTGGAAATGCATTGATGAAAACAAAAAAAAGATCAAATAACTATTTTAAGAGTTGGATTTGGTTTGTTTTTTTTTTGTTAAATGGCATATCAAACTTCATAGGTAATTTAATGCTAAAGCCATCCATGTAGAAGAACAGTAGTGGTACCATTTAATTCATAGCAGGGGGGGGAATAAGAGGGTTCATATCTCTCTTAAGGGTATTAGTCTAAAATTGAATGAAGTAGCATAACTAGAGTTCAAATTCACTTACTCCAATATTACAGTACAGAACATTAGCCACTATGCAGTTTTAATGCTTCTTAAGAACAATTACTCTAACTATCAGATCAAAAACAGTTGTCCTATTTTTCTTCAATATACTGTAAATTTTTTTGTTGGTAAGATCTTATTAATGACCAGAGTTTATCAAAAGGATGATGGAATATATTTTATAACCAAGTTGTATATTTTGTTCTTTTACTTTCTTTCATGCCATTTTCAATAAGTCTTATTTATTTTGCACAAATGAACTAATAGAACCAAAGGGAAAGAAGGGATTGATCAGAAGAGAATATATCAAAACAAACTAAAATTAAAAGGAATGTTACTAGAATAAGAAGTTTTACAATATTTTGATATGTGCTAGTTTGTGGTGCACATATCACGATTGAAGCTTTTTAAGCTGTGGAAGGTATCCACTGTGGTTAGTTGGTTGGGTTTAATGGCATATCAATCATTGTAGGTTATTTAAAGCCAAATCCTGTTTATATATATGTATATGTATATATATATATATATTGAATACATATGATTTGTAAACACATTTTGTAGCCTGAGCTCTTTTTTTTTTTTTTGCACACACTCAAATGGTTTCAAGTATTTCTATCTAATACAAATAATTCTATGTACTATTAGTCATTTGTTTGCACAAAGTTAAATGGTTTCAAGTATTGATATGTGACAGTAACTATTTAACATCAGTCATTTGTTTGGACACATTTGAATGGATAAACATAAGATTTGTAAGTGAATAGTTTGCGGGTAATTTCATTTTTAGATCTTTTAGAACAAATCTGTTTGCACACTAATATCGCTATTGTTTCTACACAGTTTCCGGGTTCCAATTATTGTTATCTAACATTAATAATTCTATTCAATGCTAATTATTTGTTTATAGACAATGAAGTTGTTACAAGTATTGCTATTTAACACTAATAATTCGATTTAACATTACTCATTCATTTGCACACAGTTAATGGTTCCAAGTATTGTTATGTATCACTAACAATTCAATGAAACAGTCTTCTGTTTATACACAGTTAAATGGTCAAAGACTTCTATTTCTAACAATTCAATTTAACATTGTTCACTTCATGTGTGATTTGAAAGCTCCACAGATGAATGTGCAATTTAGTTTCATTTGAAAACTTATGCTTTATGAGCTTGAACTGGGTCATAATGCTGCAGAAGTAACCAAAAAACATTTGTACAAAAGGTTAAGGCGTAGTTGACAATAGGGCAAGGTTAGGTAGGCCAAAAACTTAATTTCAAGGCCAGGTTCCAAGTCATAGAGGCAAATCCGGTGAGTAGCACTCAGAGTATCAGACAAACTCAGCACCACACAGTCCAGAGTGCTTCGTCATTTTCACAATCTCAGCAAAAGCATCAGGAACTTTCAAATTGTGCCTCATGTTATCAAAATATTGCAAAACTTTTGATTCACCGAAGTACCTCATGTTTGATGCAAAGAAAATTAATTATTAAAATGAAATAAAACAAAATAAAAAAAAGGAAAAGATCTGATTTTGGCCATTTTAGTTTGTTCAAATACTTTCTAAGTAGTCAGTTCAGTATTTATCATAAGGATATGATAACATCATCATCATCATGACGTGCGGCTAGCATGGATATCCCTGACCCTCTCTTTCCACGTCTCCCTATCATTCATCGCCTTCAGCAGGTCTTCAGGGTTACATCCCGTATCATCACATATCTGCTGTATGAATGTTCGAGCTGGTCATCCTGCTTTTGATTGGCCATATGCGGGGGTCCACAGGAGCACATCACTTATGATTTTGTCTTTGCTTCTCCAGCAGTGTCCGGCATGTCTGGTTCGTCTGGCTTGGATAGTTTTCATGATAGGTGGTAGGTGGCCGTACAGTTGGCGCCGTGTGGGGTGTTGCTGCCAGGACCTGTTCAATATTGCTCACAACATTCTTGTATAATTACCGTCGAGCTTCTTCTCCAACCGTTTAGTCAGTGTCCAAGTAGTGCATCCATACAGCAGTATCGACACGACCGCAGCCTGGAAGAAACTGCGTTTCATTTTATCGGTCAGGTTTCATTTGCATACGATTGAAAGCCTATCGATAGCTGTCCATGCCTTCATTAGCCGTCTGTCGATGTCTTTTTCAGTTGATGAGACGCTGCTTCCTCGGTAGGTGAATTTGTCAACCAGTTTCAGGGAGGTTCCGTCTAGTGTGGAGATGTCGCCTTTCTGATTAAAGCACATAAATTCAGTTTTGTGTGCATTGACATGGAGCCCTGGCCTCAGTGTTTGAAAAAATCAGCTACAGAGCTCAAACAAAAACTACTAAAATGCAAACAAAAAATGATAACGTCACAACATAAAAACTTTTGTAATTTTCTGTATATCTTTTATCCTGAAAATAAGATTAACAAAAATTATTTGTTTTATAAAACCTGGTAATTATCAATGAATAATCTTTAAAAAAAAAAAAAAAAAAACATGCAAAACTCCTCCTTAGATAGAAATTTGAAGAACTGTTAACAGAGCAATAATGAGGCAATAGAATTAGTTTAGACAAAGTTTTCTTGCAGATATTTAGATATTTTTCTTATCAATAATTTGATTATCCAATTTTACAAAAATATTAAGCATATTCAAATGGCCATCATAATAAAAGGATGTCAATTGAATTTAAGAGTATTTGATACTAGCCAGAAGGGTTTATAAAAGCTGTAAAAGAGTTGCAGACAACTGCAAAGCACATAGCAGATGACAAGTGTCTCAAGATGGATCAGATTTTTTAAGTTTATTTTTGCTAAAGTACATGGTGTTATTAAATTGTCAGTTATTTGGCGAACAGATGCAATATTGCTTAGTCATGAAATTTTTAAAAAACTTGCCTGTTTAGAGGCAGAGGTGATGGTAATGATTACAATATCTTCCATAAACAATATAATACTAACAGGGCACCAGTATATGTTTTTAGTAAAATGGTCGTTCAATAAATAAAAAGGATTTTTTTTTTCTTTTTTAAGCCAAGTAATTTTTATTTTTAGAACTTTTTTCCATAAATGTACTCGACATTGTTTAGAATTGGTTTATACCAAAAATAATTTTAATCTTGCAAAAATATTTGTTTTCAAGATATTCAAAATAATGGCAAATCAAATAAGAGTGCTCAGGGTGTCAAAAGAGGTCTATCATCAAATTTTTAGTGGCTGAAAAGTGCAAACCATGTAAAATTTACAGAAAAATGTGTTATGTATATGGAGAAGCATGTTTTAGTCAAAAAAATCTTTACAAATTGGCAAAACATGGGTTTGCTAATACAAGTTTGAGTTAAAAAGATAGTTCATTGAGTTGAAACACACTGACTCACCAGTAATGAAAAAGTTCCAGAAGGTCATACTGACAATCTTCTGGAACTTGAAAGGACCCATCACTATTGATTTTCTTGATAAAGATGCAAATGTAAACTGTGCTTCCTATAGCCAACTCCTTAGGCAAATTTCACCTTATCAATCGAATGACCCTTGTATATTAAAGTTTTTTTGAAAATTCCTTTACGTCTTTAATTGATAGTGAAGAGTTTCAATTTACAATGTAAGTATAGCACTAACTTGGACTTTATATTGTGCTTAGCTAAAAAAAACAATCTTTATTCAAATGTAAAAAAAAACAGACATCTGGCTGAAGATTTCTTAGCCAGGAAATAAAGCTATCACAGAAAATCAAACTTTAAAAAATCATGTTATGTTTTACTTATGAAGTATGAGCAATGACAGACAAGGGCATATAAACATTAATTTCTCAATGATGCTTATCAACTTATGTCCTCACAAAAATAGCTTAGTATTATGTCTATATTTATTTTTACAATAATAAGTGGATCAAATTTAAGTAAAATCAAAAACAAGATAGGAGAGATCATATTGATGATTTTCAAATGACATGATTTAATACATAGTTCAAATCCACAATATCTTATGACCAAAGGCTTCACTTAAGCCTTCCACAAAAATTGGTTTAAAATTCCACAAGCAGGGTCATTTTCAGCAAGTATACAAAATTACACAGCAAAAAATGTACAAACATTCAATAAGATTATTCTTACTTAATTAGATAATTACTGTTCAACTCTTATTACTTATTTTGACCTCCCACTAAATTACACCATAAAAGAACATTCCAAAAATATATTATTAAAAGTAGAAAAAGAAAGAAGCTATAAATTGTTTCCTCCATCACAAAGTAGAATACAAATTACATTTCCTCTTGTATATAGGAGAAAGCAGACTTGTTTATGATATAGTACTTAATATGCAGTCATTCATAATGAATGACACCCTCACAAGGTGTTCCAAAGATACTGTGTAGTACTTAATTATATTCCTGAAAAAAAAATTAAGTAATAGCTCAATAATTAAAACATTGAACTGAAGATAAAAAGATTCAAGTTATTTTATATCTTACAATATTCTCACTGTACTGCCAGTCAAATGAGGCTAACATTAATGCTTAAGTTTTAATCCTATTTACCAACCCCTCTGGTCAATTTTTAAGCAGAGTTTAACAGGTTTGAATTCAGAGTTTTCCTTCTCCTAGACTAGTTGCCTCACCAAGGCTGAAGAACCCAGTTTGCCCTACTATTTACCCATAGCTGGAGGGAGAATAATTGGATTCATACCTTTCCCAGGGGTATTAGTGCTATGTGAAATGCTATCAGTCTCGTCCAGGATTTGAACTCATTGCTTAAGTTTTAATTGTCTTTGCAAGACAGATTATCCAGTTCTATGTTTGAAAATATCATTATGTTCCTTAAATACCATCATGACTAATTTTAGTTTTTTTTCCCCCCCTTTTTATTTTTAAATTTGCATAAAAGATTTCTCAAATAATACTGGTAACAAAAAGTATTATACTATTTAAATTTTTTCAACACTATTTAATTTTTAACTATATTTTCACTCAATGTCACCCAAGATATTTTTCTTTCCAAAAATGGCAAAGTGAAAGTATAAATACCCTACATTATTGTATTTTTGGTTTGGTTTCTTTATTTAATGGCATATCAACCTTTGTAGGTTATTTAATGCCAAAGCCATCCTTGAAGAACAGTAGTTGTACTATTTAAACTGTAGCTCAGGGATAAAGGGTTTCATATCTTTATCAAGAGTATTAACCTGAAAGTAAATTTAATAGCCTAACAGGAGTTTAAACTCACTTTCTACAATGTTGCAGTCCAACATATTAGCCACTATGCAACAGGGACTCCCCATAGTATTTTTGTCAAAATGCACTTAACCCCCAAATAATGGTCACTTACATTGCAGACAAACATTTTTTAAAGATAATATCAAACATTTTAACACAATTGCTGTCAGATAATAACTGAGTTTGAAACTAGGTTGTTTTTATTCATGTTAGAGAAAAATAGAAATAGATTTGACAATATATAAATATAAAAATATGAAGAAAAAATCCAAATGAGATATTATAACATCACCCTGAAAATAGTAATAAAAAAAATGTTTAAGTTGGCATATTATCATATATAAATAAATATATCTGAATACTTTGTTTATATATATATATATATATATATATATAGTCATCCACAGACAGATCTGTTTCATTCTATCAGAACTCATCAGTGTGGCTAGACAGTATCTTCCCATAGCTGGGATCGAAACCCAGTTGACTCAAACACCAAACCAAAGCTTCTCATCATTCAGCCACGAAGAGATATTAGCTGCGAAGTAAATTTTGAATGGTTATGAATCACAATTACACTTACACACATGCATGCACACACAGAGTTTTGCATACATTGCTACAGAAACATTTTACCTTATTTTACTGAAACACCTTTCAAAACCAAATGGTCACAATTTAATTTCTTGAAGTAAAAAAATTCAACTTCTAGTACCCCAAGTTAAATATCAAATGCTATGAATGGATATATGTTTATGTAAATATTCTATATAAACAGTGTCCTAATTATTCCATTTTAACAAATAAGTAGTACTAAAAAAATATGTTTAAACATATTTCAATAAAATTCAAAAATAATTTTGCAAATTGCATTTTCTCAACCTTAATGCTTCATCTCATCCTGCACTATTTTTGGTTGGTGAGTTTTTGGCATATCAACCTTTGTAGGTTATTTAATGCCAAATCCATTTTTATACAAATAATCAGTTCTATTTCAAACAATTCAGTTTAGCATGAGTACACAGTTTAATTGTCTAAGACATTTCTATTTCAAGCTATTCAGTTTAGTCAAACAGTTCTAATTCAGCTAATTCAGTTTAGTATAAGTACAGATTTTCTTTACACACAGTTAAATATCAAAACAGTTCTATATCAAATAATTCAGTTTAGTGTGAGTACAGTTTCAATGTCAAAAACAGTTCCATTTCAAATAATTCCGTTTAGCATAAGCACGCAGTTTAACTATCAAAAAAATTTCTATTTCAAGCTATTCAGTTTAGTCAAACAGTTCCATTTCAAACAATTCAGTTTAGTGTAATTACAGTTTCAATATCAAAAACAGTTCTATTTCAAACAATTTAGTTTAGCATAAGTACGCAGTTTAGTTCTATTTAACCCATAGTTAACAGGTGTTACCATTCTGGGCCAGAATGGACGTGGGAGCGATGGCAATAAAGGGGTGCTCCGCATTCCCCAAAACTCCAGCATCATTGGAACCTCACAATTAGATTGTTTAGTGTCATATCTAGGACTCTCAATTGAACCAGAAATGTCAAAGCTAAAGTTTTAAAATTCAAATCCTGGATAATGCAATGAAAATAAAAGCATTTATCTAGTTCACCCTGGAAGAATCCTTTTCACTTATAAAGTTCTCAGGTCGTAATTTTTTTTATTATTATGGTATACATTTTCTACATCAGTTGTGTAAAATACAAAACAGTTTATTACTAATATAAATTACAATATCAAGCCCAAGCTGACATTAACTATTATAAAGACAGAAAGAGGAAACATTCATACTTTACAGATTTTTACTGATAAAAGAATACTCTAAAAAGATATGATACAGATATACTGTAACAAAATGAACAATAATTTAGGAAATTTGTATATGATAAAATAATTTGTGCCAGTTTTAAAAGCTGAAGAAAATAGTATGAAAGCCTGTTCTAAGTAGCAATTCACATTTCTCAAATATTTGACTTTCTACTCAACTAAACAGTGAAAAGGGGCCAATATTGAAATAAAAAAATCATGAAAAATTTATATATACTTAACCTGATCTTGAATGAAGAAAAAAATACTTTAATTTTTTGTAACCCCAGTCATATAAGGTGGCCATGAAAATAAAACAGAGTCATGAAAATGCCTGTAAAAACTTGTTGGATTAAGGTTGAATTTATAGAACTGTACATTAGCAAACAAATGTAACCAGTAGCATTCTTTGTTTGATGAAAAAACAAAATTAAGGTTCTAGTTTGGCTTAGTAGAAACCACTTGTGTTAACGTTGCAATTAATTCTATCCCTATGTATAAAAGAAGTATATAAGGGTGGTAGTAATATATGAACACGAGTAAAAATTAAGGTTGCATTTATATATGAAGAGGTGAAAAATGTATATTTTTTTTAAATTTAAAAAGCGTGTCTGTCTGTCTGTAAGTATGCACATGTTCCTATGCAGTAGAATCTTATATGCATATTATTATATGTAACTATGTTAAGCCCATATCATATATCTATGTATTTATAAAGCCTTTATTATATACATATGTATGCATATAAGTTCTAACATTTCTCAAGTGAAACTATAATGTTTTAAGCAACTCCAACAAACAAAAGGTAATGGGGAGACAGCACACACCTCAATTCTAAAGTAAATTTACCTTTTCTCCACCTTCCTGCAAAATCAATTAGCAAATGGAAAGTTCTTCATCAGTAATTACATACCAACAGAGCAGCTTACAGGAAGTTGCTCCACAACTTATACCAATTTATTTTGGTTCAGCCTCACTGGAAAAAGAGGACAATAGCCAATACTGAATTTGCTTACAGAATGTAGTATATATGTAGAAATTATAAGGAATTATAAATCTGCTAAAAAGCAAACACCTCCAAAAGAGTTATGAGAATAATTTGATTCATTTTTTAAATATAGACAAGAATTTAAGGATTGAACAAAAATGACTTGTGTGTGTGTGTGTGTGTGTGTGTGTGTGTGTGTGTGTGTGTGTGTGTGTGTGTGTGTGTGTGTCATAATTTAACTCATTAACAAATCTCAATTAAGGAGCAATAACTAATCCAAGTAACTGTTTTTTTTATTATGTAAGGCTTAAACATGAATGACAAATGTGAAGTGAAAAAAAAAAAATTTCAAGTAAGAATGTTGATTCAATGGCCCAAACAATTGAATACTAGTATGGAAATTAAAATTTAGTAGCCTTGCTATAATCAGAAGTTGAAGTTTTTACTGATCCAGGTATACAATTTGGTAGATTTGTTTCTTTTTCTTGTCTTTTTTTTTGTGTGGTTTTTTTTTATGGGGTGGGGGGTATTTACCTAGGCTGCATTCAAAATATGAAGCAAACATCCTTTTTTGGATATCTTCCATATTCCATGATCCAAAATAGCTCAGACATGTTCAATAGGATCATACTTTTTTTTTAAATTTGCTATTCTTGAGTTTTTCATGGAACTTTTTTTATGCAGTGCTGTAAATTATTCCTTACACCATGTTTAATAATGGCCTTAAGGCAATTCTAACAATTCTTAGGTAAATTTTATGTTCATACTCATTCACTGTTCTATAACTGGTTAAATGAAAACTTGTCACAAAAGATTTCAAGTAAAATGGCCTTATTATACAAGAAAATTTCAGTGATGTATTCAAAAACTTGCCTCTTTGTACAATTTGAGGCAAAGCTAGTTTTTTCCTTCCCCTCTAAAAGTATATTGCCTTTTACAATAACCAAAAGTGTAGATAAGAAATTTAATTGTCTATAGAAATTGAATGTAATTTCATCCATAAGTTATTCTTCCTTGGTCACTCCAGTGGTGATGAGGATGAAAAGTAAGAATATATAATGTGTTGCAGTGATTTCTCTGCTGGATTAATTAAGGCATTGCAAGAGCATTTGTATTGATTACCAATGCCAGAAGAGGTATTTGCAATATTTTTCAAAAATTGATCTTTCAGGGGGCTATCTTTAAATTGAAGAAAACTGTAAATCATCACTAAGAAAAAATATACAAAAGAAATTGTATTATGGATACAATGTTGGCAATTTTTTTCATAGCTGTCTCTTAATTCAATAATAATATAATAAAGAATATGAAAGAATACAAGACACATTTTGAAAAAAATACTTATTCAAATATGTGATTTTGGATCCAGTATATGTAGAAAAAATGCTAATTTTTCCCAGCCAGCATTAAATATTTAGGTCAAGTAATAGACAGTAATCAATGCCAACTATATATGGAAAAAATAAAAGCAATATAAAATATTCCAGCCTCTACACATTGCAAAATTGCTACCCTTCTTTGAACTTATAAGTTAATACAATCAGTATCTGCCAAATATTTTGTGTGCCATTTAACATTTTTTTAATGTAAATGGAACTGGTCAGTTGGCAGCCTAAAAACATTTAAAAGGATTTTTAAAAAATACAAAATTCAGAGTTATTATTAACTCATTTTTATCCAAATTTGAAAATAAATGTTGCTACCCACACCTTGAGATATGGTATTAGTACAGTAATATAGTATAAGTTTAACATCAGTTCTAAAAAATCAATTGCACATGCTTCCTATACATTAACCACAGCTGAAAGAAATTATAATCAAATTAAAATGGAAGATTTAGCAATTAGTTGTGCTATTTTAAAAAATTCCACAATATACTATATTGAAAAAGATTAGACTTTAAACTGATCATAAAACTTTAATGACTATATTAGGTTTAAAAAATAAAGAGTGGGGGGGGATTCCTGTTCATACTTCAAATGGAAAGATTACAGCATTAAACTAGTCTTAATTGTCTATGATTTAAAAAAAATTTTTTTAGTATCTACTTACATTCTAAAATAAGCTGTGCTGATATTCTAGCTTAATATCAAATTTTTCTCAACCAATAGAGAGAATAATGATTTCAATGATTACAGCCAGAAATTATGAATATATTGTGTAATACTAAGCAAGTATTAGTGATTATATTTAAATTAAGAAAACAAAAATGGCTCTGAAAAAGTTAAAATAGTTCATGAATGTTTAATTATTCCCAAGACAAGTTGTCATTCCAAAATCACTACAAACTGAAATATGAAAACTGTTCTATATTGAACACTAAAGTATATGCAAATAAAATCACAAAACCCTGAATGAAAAGATACGTAAATTAGCCAATTTTTATTAAAGATGTAAAAGAAATTGTAATATGTTGCCAAAAATACATTTCAACAGTAAAAGTAGTTTGTTATGCAGAAATATAACCTTGATAAAAGATTGCACCAGGGTCAAAAATTAATACTGACTTTATAAGACCTATAAAGTGAAATTATCATTCAAAACAGCAAGAATTTTTCACTTACACTGCTAGATTTGGCAACATCAATTATTTGTTAGATTCAATATACCAAAAATATTACTTTCAAATAATGGAATACAATATATATCAGCAAATTTTTTCAAGTTTTGTAGTACTTAAGTCATAAAACATAACCCTCACCAGCAATTATATGAACTGGTTGAAAGATTCATAGACTCTTTCAAAAGAACCTTGAAGGACATGATGAGGAAACATTGGAGCTCCTATTATCCTCTTATAGGACAATGTTCTATCCAAATAATCTTGCTGATAAATTGCCAAGAAAAGAACAGTCTGAACTATATTTGATTCAATATATGCAAATAACTTGATAAGAATATAGCTGCTTTTAAATCAAAAATTAAAAATCTAAAAAAAAAAAACAGCCATATAAGAGATCTTAAGACTAGTTGATAGTAATATAGCTAATTAAATTGGAAAGATGACATACAATAATAAATGGTAAAAGTCACATCATATTTTCATAAGACAAAGTAAAAATATACCATAGTAGTTGTAGCCGAGGGTGACCCGAAGGCTCCCTTTTCATTAGCTATTACACTGAGGTGTAGGGCTGGGTGTTACTCCTGCCTGGGAGACCGGGGTTCAATTCCTGGTCGTCATACCAAAGACTCAAAAAATGGTACTTGATGCTTTTTTGCTTAACACTCAGCATTATAAGTAATGAATCAAGGGAAAATTGGAACAATCCAGGGAAAGGAGTGCGCTACTCCCCTACACCTTGATGTAGTAGCTATTGAAAAGGGAGCCTTTAAGTTGCTCTTGACTACAGTTGTCAACTTTACCAGGGAAAAATATACCAATCAAGTAAAACAAAAAAACAAAAAAAAAAACAACAACACTGCTACAATTACATTGTTCTGTTATGCCTTTTAGGCACTTATATTAGAGGTACAAAATTTACCCTAAAGATTCAGACACTTGAAAAAAAAAATGGGAAGAGGGGAGAGTAAGAGGTGTTTTATCTACAACTGTCTGATATTCTGGATTGATATTTTACACAAACTCCAGTGCTCTGAATTGTTATCCACATCATAACTGAAAACCTGCTTTGTGTGATAATAGTCTAAAATGTCATTCAAATAATTCTTAAGCAATTTTCACATCCAAACTCAGCTACTGTTCTAAAATTGAGTAAATTAAGATTTGTCTTAAAAGATGACATTGTCAAGGATCTTTGACACTATCAGAATTAGTTACTGTTTTGTCTGGTGAATGTTAACATGCTTAAAAGGTGGCTTTCTCCTGGCTGCTCTGCCATAATAATCCAAGCTATAAAGATACTGTGCTGCCATTCTTGAGTTGATATAGAGACACTAATTCATTTGCCAAAAATATAACAGATCTCTCCCACACTTTCTGATCTCATCACATTGCAGGAAGCTACTTTGCTTATAGCCCAAGTTGATCTGAATAAGATGTAGTGATTTCCTTTCTTTCATTAGTGGGTTAATATAATCATCCAATTCATAAGTGAACAATTTTAAATTTAGTTTAAATTTAGCTGCTACAAATTCAAAAAAGTTTAAGAATACTATACATGAGAGAAGCCTCCCCTCACCAGAATTTCATAGCCAAAAATTAGGGGTGCATACTATACTTGACTAATTTTAGTATAAGTGATACCAACTCCAAGTGATCAGGATTCACTAATTTAACAATTGAAACCGAGAAAACTTTATCCATACAACACTTTGACATGTACCCTGATAGAATAAATCTGCCTCACCATTATTGTACAACTTAAATTTGTTGATGGAAATATAAGTTTGCTGAAAACTATTGTCAGGATAACGAAAGAAAATGTAATGAAAGTGCCTTTTACTCTAATATTGTTTTTATTGAGGACCATGTATTGAAAGCAGAAAATTCATACAAATTTTATATTTCATGCTGACTTATTGAATTGTTCTGCAATGCTACACTTAATTCTTTAAGTGACCCACTTAATTCATTTCTTTCTATAAGCATAACACTGTTGCAGACCAAATGTCAAACGTACAAATGATTTCCAATTCATATGTTGCTACTTGTTATTCATGAATAATGTTCTAAAAAATCAAACTTGAATACATTCCACAAATCCTCTTAAAAATGATTGATGCTATAACAACATCAAAATGTTTTGAAAATATCAACATATCTTTCTTCTATCAAATGTTATTCAATTTGAATTTTAAAAGAATCTTTGAACAGTTTAACACATTTATCTGTATTATTCAATTCTTTTGCAATATATAAATTCTACTTAACTATTCATTTATCACCATAATTCATGAGGCTGCAGAATTCCCTAAAAGCCTGTTTTTAAGTTCATACAATATCTACTTTTTGTAGCAAAGGCCATATTGTGGGTGTTTTAGCAACTTGCCTATCCTTCAGGAAGGAAAAAGGCACCTCTCCCCACCCTTAGTTCAGGTAAGAACCAACATAAAGCATAGTTACTTGATATTGACTGTTTGGTTGATATCAGGAATCAAGCCCCAGGCAGAAAACAGTGATGGCTTTTTGGCATTGGCTATGTATATGTTAATAATGTTTTTTTTATATTCTACCAAACCATTAGTTATTATGTGACGTTAGCACATAAACTGGCAATGAGAATTAGAGATAAGTGTCCCAAGACCATTTTGGTGTGACAGATGAGCAGTCTTCTTTAGTCTGTGTGACAATCCTTCTCCACTCAAATAATTGAACACATAGTACATGCTATCTTTTTTTTAGTGTGTGTGGTGCGGGGGGTGTCCAATTTGGCAAAATTAAAGAGTTTGATGTAGAAAATAGTTATTGGACAAACTACCAAGTCCACTCAATATAATATTCCACTGAAAATTACACTGTCAATGCAGACAAATTATGTGCTGTGTTTTAAGTGGTATCAGTGCTTTAGGTTATAACCTATTACCTGTCTGCCAAGTAAACCAGTTGAGAAATATTTTCCAGACCATGTGATTTAATGGTTAGACACCAAAACCCTAAACCTTCCATGATTGTTATAGTGTTTTTGCTTCAGTACAAGATTTAATCAATCTGGTGAAATTATAGTGGATTATAAAGCATAATTAAACTGTCTTAATATGAGGGAAACCTTGTTGGATAGATTGGTTTATGGAGTCAATAATGATTAAATTCAATGCCACTTATGGTCAAAGAAAATGTTAATGTTTAACCAAACCCAGGAAACAGCACTAGCAATGCAAGCTGCAGTTAGAGATATGATGGATTCAGGGCTGGATTAAGTCCTGTAGAGGCTTTAAGTACTTAGAAGATTATAGTGCACACCCTACAGAGTCTACAGGATTTATTTTAAAGAATGATCATGCACCCTCCTTGGACTAAGTGGGGTAGTTACAAGATTCTAATTTTTTTTTTATTCCAAAGATTAATGTATATCACTTAATTATATATATATATATATATATATATATATAGTTGGTACCCTTTTATGGATCTTGGTTCAGCTTTACTGTATGCTATGGTAAATCTGACAATGGAAAATCACAAAAGTAACCTTTCTTTGATGCCCTTGAGACATACTTATTTTGCTTAATGGTTGATCCAGCTTTGGATAGACTTGAAAACTGTGAAGTCAAATGATATTAAACTTGAACCCTACCATGAGAGATAGAGTCTGTAGTTCACAAGAATTTCCAATCAAGATCTTAATAGTTGTATTCATCACATATCAATTGTTTGGGTAATAATCATTCACCAGAATCTTGAGTCACACAAAACTAGAAATGTTATGAATTTCAACAGTTTGACCATGTTGTGAAAGATACCAAGTAAAACAACCATGAAACCTAAAATAATCTTTTTTAACCCTGCCAGATTAAAAGTGTATACATTGCAAGAAACTAACCAGGATTCTTGGTCTTTTGACCAGGAGAAAGATATTTATGAATTGCATGATGTGTATTTTAGCAGCTCTAACACAGAGCCCACTGTCATTGAAAAGAAAGTCAATCCAGATTGATGTGCCAAAAAAATATCGACAGTTTTTTTTTGTTTCATGAGATGCTCAAGCCAAGCTTAAAGAAGAATTACTACTTATTATCCTGGGCCACAGATCACACTTTTTCAAGGAGATGAGTTTAGCACCCAAGATATCAAATTACAAATACACCACTTCATTAAAATGCTAGAAAAATACCCAGATGTGCTTGATGATGATCTCAGTAAATTACCAGATACCAAAACAAACATTTTGATGACCAAAAACCAAGCTTCTAAATTTCATTGCAATGAAGGACAAGGTGGATAAAAGGTAGAAAGTGAAGAGATTATACAAGCTGTGAGATTTTCAGGCTGGACTGCACCAGTGGTCCTGAAACCTGTGTGGTGACTATAATTTACCAGTAAATCAAATAAGTAAACTGGAATAATAGCCCAATTCTCTTAATTGACAAATTATTCACATCTCTGTCAGGGGAACAAATGTTCACTAATTAAGATCTGCAAATATCACATGATGCTGAATCAAAATTATACATTATGATCAACACCCATTGTAGATTGTTTTACTACAATTGACTACCATTTGCAATTTCAAATGCACCAGTGATATTCCAATGAATAGTGAAGAGTATTCTAAAAGGTATCCTGCTATGTATGACATCATTTTGACCAGTTGGAATCATTGAATACACAAAAATCCTCAGTAAATGAATTGAATACAAAAAGCTGGATAATGGTTGAAATAAGACAAGTGTGCTTGATCATAATTGAAGATAACTTACCTTAGACATCAAGTTTGTGAATAGAATTATGTATTTATTGAATTCAAACTTGCTAGGATTATACCTTTTGGTGTTTGTTTTTTGTCTTTGTTAAAATGTATTTTATGCTTTTCATCTTATGTTGTGTATAAAAGAAATGGAATATCTGCAGGATTTAAAAGCATTTTCAATGAATTTAAATTCATTTATAGAGAGATAATTCTATCAAAATTGAATTCAACTTATATATGATTCCAACAAACTCAACATTAAACATAATTGACAATTATTTTTTCCCTTCAATTTGGCATTCAAGTGATCACAAGCACATCCAAAGCAATTGGAAACATAATAAACCAAATAGCAAAACTGCTTATTCCTTATAAGAATTGAAAAAGAAGTTTATGCAGGCAAAACTTAGCAATCTTTTCCTCATCAAGTTGTGCAGACAGCATGGATTCTTTTGACTCTCTCTTACCATCCATCCCGATCAATCATTGCTCTTGGTAGGTCCTCAAGACTGTATCCAGAGATTTCACAGAGTTTATTTAAGTCCTTGCAAGTCACCCAACACTGATGTGTCTATGTTAGAGTCCACAGGAGAACATTGCTTATGATTTCATCCCTGCTTGCCCAGCATGTCTTATCCATCATTCTTTATCAAATTGAAGGTAAGTGGCTATACAACTGCTATTTTGTTGGGTGCTGCTTCCAGAATTTGTTCAAAACAGCTCATAGCATCTTTCCTATTTAGCTTTTTCTCAATTTTAAATCTCAATTTAACCAACACTCAGATAAAACATTCTAAACAATTAAACAACTAAATAACATTTAAAAAAAAAAAAAAAATGGAATTTCCAAAAACCAAGCAAAATGTGCTTCTAAAGTAAAAAATAAACGAATTAAAGTTAATTTTTTTTAATTTTTGTTAAGCAATCAAATTTATTCCTACAAACAAGTACAACTTCAAATATAATTTTATTCAGTTTTCCAAATGTTAAATAGTTTATCTAGTGTTGTGAGGAAAAAGGTGGAGTAGTTATCAAAAATTTGTGGTTCAATATTTCAAGCAATCAACATCAATCATTAAAACTAAATTAAAAAAAAAAACTATTTGTACCCATTATCAAAATTTATCAAGAAAAAAGGTATTAGTTTATCATTTTCATTATAATATATGGACTATTTAACATTTTTAAAATATCACATTGATAGCTCTATGTCAATGCTGAGCATTTTCATATGGTTTGTACTAACACATGATGAGGACAGTAAATGGATACATCTCTGAAATATGTAATTAGAATGATTGTTGAAAATTGTATTTTTACAGTGTGACAACCCAAATATTTACTGTATCTATAAAAACATGCACATAAAGATAGGAGAGCCTTATCAATTCATGTTAGAGATTATAACAAGCATAAGAGGCAACAAGAAAGAATCAACTGAAAGAACAGAAATTATAAACCATTTACATTCAATTAGGAATCTTGTATAGGTATCAAAGTTAGTGTTTTTCTTCACTTCAAAATATCACTTTCTGAAAAGATATTCACTGAGTCTGAATCTTTTATAAGACTCCAAGGATATTCAGATGAGCTCCCCATTAGGCAACAAGAAGGCATGGGCTTCACTTGGCAGGAATACTCAACAATAGTGCCAAGAAATTCATTCTATATACAGTGATTTTTTGAATATGAATAAGGTCTTTTTTTTAATTTTAGAAGATATAAAGATAAATATTTAAAAAAATATTATAGTAATTTTTTAACCTCTTTATATTGCTTGATCAAAATGTATGAATTGAAAAACAATTTTGTTCTCCATGTAATTTCATTTTAGTTAATCTAAAAATTCTGATTAAAAAAAGATACCTACTAAAATCTCCCACAAAATATTGGTTTACTGAAACAATTCTGTGTTATTAGAATTCATAACAGCTTCCAATTATTTAGTCAAAGGAACAGGAAACCAAACTGGGCAAAGATAGGAAATAGAAAATAACATCTCATAAAGAGAGAAATCTATTTTAAGCACTTCAGGATCATTTCTTTCAGCTAAAAAACTGAAAAATTAATTATCTCCAAAGTTGGGTTTGTACAAATTCATGGCTGCTGGCAACTAAAAACAGTGGGATAATTACAAGAATAGAAAACTGGCAACAAGTCTATAAAAAGACAATCTTCAAGTCAAACAGTTTCTTACAGGATAATGAATAAATTTATTATATCATTCTAAAATGTAAAAATGAAATAAATACTTGTAGAATGAGAAAAGCTTTACATAATGTCTAAACAGGCTAAAAATAAACAAGAAAAATATCCTTACCTAATAATCCACTGTACAAATGAAGGGCAAACATACAATGACTGCTGTATTAATGAATATACATCAGAATGAACAAATAAAAAATGATTCCACTCCCCCCCACCTTTAGTAAAAAGTAAATGTAGACATGTATTCAACTTTACCTTTTACTATACTGAGTTGGTTCTCTCCTCCTGACTGGAAATCATATAAAGCTACAAATAGATTTGGATCATCTTCTGTCTGGCTGGACAATAGATTTTCCTTGGACATCCATTTTGTACCCAGTACATCAATAGGCGCATCTGGGAGAGGACGATTGAATATAGCTTCTGAAAGAAAACAAAACAATGTGATTAATTCAAATATACAATTTATATTAATGGAAACATTTTTTAAAAGATTCAATGAGATATACTATCAAAGTTTACTTCTGTAGGTTTTCAAAGTTAAAGATTTACAAAGGATATATAAAGTCTTTGATATAAATAGCATAAATACTTTTATATTTATCTACAGCAGCAAATCAAGAATTGTTACTAGTGATTTGAAACATTTTTTATTAAGATTTTTTTCAAATGAAGTTTACCAATAAATTTTTTGCAGTAGCACAATTGATAGTTATAATTACATAGACAAATTCTTTTTTTATCTCCTCCTTCCTTTTCTTTGAATCTATTTTTAGTTTAAATGGTTCTCTAACAAATAATAATGTATTTTATATTGGAGCTTTCTTTCTTTTAAATTAGATTATTTTCATACTGCTTTTCAGAAAATGAGGAAAGAATCTGGGACAACTCAATTAAAAACTAAAATTTTTGCAAATACTTTTCTTTTTTTTTTTAAATGTATTTTCAGAAAACTATTTTTTCTCTTAGTTGAACATCAAGTTACCTTAGAAAATTATTTTCTTAAAAGTATTTAAAATAGATATTTAGTTTTAAGCAATCACAATTGTGAAACTCCTCAGAAGGATTAAATTCACCAGTAACAAGCTTGCTAACCACTAGACAATAACTCATACACCAATCAGAATTTTTAAATCCAAAAGGAAATGTCAAGTGAATTCTTTCAAAGAATCACATCATATTATCAATTCATGAACTAAATTCTTGAGCTAATTGTAATGTTCCTTCAACAATATTGGTTATTCCTATAAGATAAATCTAGAGCATTTTTTCATCACCAAGTACTATCTATTAGAAATGCTTTTTTTATAATTCTACATTGGAAACTTTTGGACAAATTTCTAATGGATGCCATTATGAAGAAAACCTAATTAGATTGTCTTTTTCTAAAGTAAATTATGACTAAATAAGCATAATCTGTCAAGTTTAGAGTTTGTTTCAGGACATTTACCAAAGCTATATGCTAATTAATTGATTAAAGTGTGGTTTAGTATTTTAATGATATCTATATGCATATACTTCCATAATTTGTATCTTAAATAAGAAAATAGTCCCCAAACAAGTACTTTTTATTATATGCAGTTGCTGTTATTATCATTCTAGGAAAAGTCAGCAATATAGAGAAAAAACTTTGACTTATCAGAACAGTCAATAATATGAATATATCTGCAAAGATGTCCAGAAGAGATTGCCTTTCTCTTTATATCCTCAAAAGTACTCATACTCTTATGTATAAAACAAAGAGACAAAAAAAAAAAAACTTGTTTTTTTTCTCAGTAAACAATATCAAACAAATCAGTAATGAAATGCAGATATATTTTATTTTCTGATATGTCAACTTCACCAACAACAATTTTCATTGTTACAAATTGTAGCAATAACCAAACAAGAAAATTACTTCACTTTTTTAAATGTGAAAATGGAAATTTATCTATATTATTTCTAGAACTGAAAAAAAAATCTTTCTCTAAAATTTTTAACTATTCATTTATCAAAGTACACGATTAGCTTAAAATAAGTAATCCTAAGAGAACTGCTATTCTAAATAGTACAAGGTGAAACACTTAATTTTTTTTTGTTTTCAAGTAGAATACACACATTACTTAGATGCAACAAATAAAACTAAAATATTGAAATTCAGTTCATATATTTTGTTATGGTCATCAAGAGAATACTATACAGTGAACCTTCTTATTGCTTCAGTTTTCAAATGAAATAATTTCTTAGAAACCAATAGCAATAATTTTATGATCGATTGTTAGTTTCTTTGTTGTTTTTTTCAAATCAAAGTCAATAACAATGCCAGTTTGATATGAAATATTAACTGTTAAAATAAAGTATGTGAGTTATTAACTAATGATTTGTCATTTTACATCTTGCCATTACCCAGGAGCTTTGGAAAGCATTTTACCTGAAGACACAAGAAAAAATTGAGATTTAGAAACTTAAAAAAAAATTTTAATTGTAGAAAACAAAATTGTAAAGAACACTTTTACTTGAAGATAATTTACATCTATTCCATGACCTATTTTTTACACAATGACACATGGTTTTTATTTTTAAGATTATAATAAACAATACAGATTTTGTACATGGTACTTAGCATCAAAACTGAAAAGGTTATGTCATGAACATACCTAGACTTTTCAGTAATTTAGATATATAAAGTTCTGCAAATTAAACAAATTATTAAATTTTTTCAGCAAATAAAAATGAATAAAAAGACACTCTCTATTTCCACAATAGATATGTATGCAGTAAGAGGAAGCACACAAATTTAGGTCTATCAGATTAAATGAGTACAACAAGAGGAGTGAGTCCATGTCTAGCAATGTTTCAGGGTTATTTAGGTGCTAGGCCTTCCAGTATGTACTACTTATAGCCAAGGGCCTGAAAGAAAAAAAATGGAAGCAATACAAGCTATCTATAACCAATTAGTTTATATCTAAAAATATGTTGTTATATATATATATATATATATATATATATACACACACACACATACACACGTGCTAACAATAACCATATTTGGAATGTTCACTTGTGCTAATCTAATTAAAGAGGTCAAAAAGTCAATAAAATATAATGGTTGTATGAACAATAACATTTTTGATATGTAAACATGAAAACTTGTGTGTATACACCTAAAAATGTGTGTGTGTGTGTGTACACATACTCAATCACTCACACACACACAACCCAGCAAAAACAGCACATCATAGTAAGGTTTTTATAAGAGCAATATACATAATTTGCAGTAACTTAGAATTTTGTAGAAGTCTCTGCATAAAACATCATTTTTTAATCATCAAAATTCTTAATATAATAGATAATATAATTAAATGCTAATAAGGATACTTCAATCCATTTTAAATAGAAATATCAATATCATCATGAACAACTGTTACAATGGAAACCCAACAGTTTCATGAGCCATCTAGTTTTGTGCGTATAATACACAAGGAAATACTTTAAGAGAAATTAAAAATCATCCAGACCCCTTCCAAATTTCCTCTGTGACTTGAACAAGTTATAACTATTTGTTCTGAAAAAAATCTGCAGTCAGAAATTTGATGCTTGTAATGCTTATAAGGAAAGGGAAAGATCTGAAGAAAAAGCAATCTCCCCCACCCTACCTGTCACAGCTGAGGAGTGTTTTAACAAATTCTTATCATACACTGATGGCTTCTTGGTTTAATGGCAGATCAACCTTACCAAAAACTGAGGAAGCCAAATCTACTGATATCTTTTAAAAATGAACATTACAGGAAAATCTCATTTGAAATTATGATACTCCAATTCATTTCAAATTTAGTAAAACCAGTATTGTTATTTATGTATCATCCTTATTTTCATTACTTTAGTTTATTTTAATCAAATCATTACACGATTAACATCACTGCTCCAATACCTATATCATGGTAAGATGAACAGTAATAGATTAAATTTTGTTAGAATTTCCTGTATTCATATAAAATTTCTCTGTGTGTCTCTATGTTATGGCTAAGTTGTAAATATACCATCTACACTAGGAGTTGATGTTTGAGCCCAGTTAAAAGCCAGAATTTCAAATTCTGACTTTCAAAGTAAAAAGGCCTTCTCC
>CAUZXS010001317.1:5000-15000 GCA_963585895.1 Sepioteuthis lessoniana
CATAGGGCGAGAAAAGAACGAATTACCCCAAGTTTTCATGTCCTCTCTTCTTGGTTTGGCCTAAAGATGACTGTTGACATTTCTCAACCGAGAGAGGTTTATATTTGTGAAAATGAAATAAAACCAAAGGGAGAATAAGAAAAAGACGCCTATGAATTAAATTCGAATTTGAACATTTTTGAGATAGACATTCCAATTTAAATTGTTGGAACCGCAGTTTGTGGCTTTGATATTTAATGGTTATGAATAAGGATTTGACTTTGGCGGTATAAATTCGACTCTGTTATTGAATCCTTTTTTTTTTAAATTTCTATAAAGAAGAGTTCTGTGCAGTGGGTTGACAAGAAAACGGATCGGATAAGTAAAATATACAGGTAGACAGTTACAAATAAAGGCAACAGAGAAACAATGCGAATACTTTATGAGAGAATGTATGTGTGTATGTATGTATGTAGGTTCGTAGGTAGTTTGGTATGTGGGTGTATATACTTGTGCATGCATATTAAATCTACAAAAAGGGTTCTTCTCAGTCATCAAGTATGATGGAAGGATTGGCTAAAATATTTCAAAGTTAATATTAAGATGAACGATGATTGTAACATTGTTGATGATGAAGATGAGTGTACTTGGTCAGGGGATGACGATTGTTTGTTTGAAAAAAATATATAGAGATATAAAGATCATTTAAAAAAGAATAACAGAAACAAAACAATTGCATATTCAGCAGAGAAGACCTGGAATTTCGCAAATGCAAATAAATAATAAAAATAAGTGTACAATGTTCAAGAAATGCAGTTTTTTTTTGTTGTTTGACAGAGGCGTATTCGTTTTTGCTTTTTTTTTTTTAAGAACGAAAATGATTTCAAAAAAACGAGCACATGTTTATTACAACACGAAATTTTAAGTAAAAAGAAAGTAAACGTTAAAATCAGATTGACAATGATAAACATAATAATCGATATTTTTTAATCTGACATAGTTAAATACAAAGTCTTTTTTTTTCTTCTCAAAAATGAAGAATACTAGAATCTATCAACAAATACAAATATGAAATATGAGTGAAAGCGAAAAGTCAAGCTGATAATCATTGTTTATCTTTCGATAGCATTAACAGCTAATGAAACACGTCAACATGGCTTTCAGGAAACACGCAGAAGCATTTCCGTATATATATATATATATATATATATATATATATATATATATATATATATATATATATATATATATATATATATATAAACTTTAAGAAATTTCCCCGTGATAAAAATCTTTCAAAAAATTAAATAAATAAAAATACAAAATAAAATAAATAATTCTAATTCAATAATATAAGGAATATATTTTATGCGAATCTCCCTTTGAGGAGAAATAATCAATAAAGAAACCACCTTCAAATTTTAAAGATATGCTGATCAAGTGTTTAAATTTTCCCTTTTTTTAAAATGTTTTTGGGTTTTATTTTTTTTTTTTTTGCTTTTTTTTTTTTTTGTTTAATGAGAAAGAAAAAATAGAGAACATAGTCTTTGATTCGTTCCGACTGGTTTTCACTAACTGAAATTAATGTTTGAGCCGTAATCTTTGAAAGACCATTAACCTTAGTCTTCCTGACTTTAACACGCCCTGTGCTCAAATAAAAAAAAAAAAAATATACAAAAAAATTCAACTTGTCTTTTTTCAATCCTTTTCTTTATATATATACATATATATATATATATATATATATATATATATATATATATATATATATATATATATATATATATATATATTTTTTTGTTGTTTTAAATATTTTTCATTTATTTTCAAACATATTTAATACCTTAGATGAATTTTAAAAACACGATGAAAAAGAACCACAAACAAATCTAACAGACAAGATTATTGTTATTTTAAAACTGTTCTGTAGAAAAAACCACGCCGAAAAGCTCTAGCACCATATTAGCCCGTCCAATCATCATAGATTGTCCAATCAATTTATCTGTCGTCTGCATTCAGCAGTTGAGCACCACGTCACAGTCAGGACATAAAGAAAGAGGTTCGCTATGACCGTGGTCAATTTTCTTTTCTTAGTCTTTTTGGGTTTTTTTTAAATTTTTTCTCTCTTTATTATTTTTTTTTTTCGTTTTCTTTTAATAAAAAAAATGTTGGGAAAGTGATTGGGGTGAGGTATAAATAAACATGATTTTTTTGCTGGGTGTTTGAAATGTATCTAATTATAATCTAGTTATTTTTGCTTGTTGTTTTTTTCTTTTTTTCTTTATAATTTAAAAAAAAAAGTCTTTAAAAATGACAAAAACAAAAATTATTTTCTCGGTCTAGGTGTATAGTGAGGAATGGGAAAATATAAGGTATCTAGTTATATCTTAGCTTTTTTTTAATGATGAATTATTTTTTTTTTATCAAAACTGAAAGGGTTTATGTGGTGGTGCAGAGAAAGAAGGGGGCAAATATAACAGAAAGTTGCTGCTAAAAAAAAGCAGCAAAATCATCAGCATTGGAAATAGGAAAAAATAAAGTAAGGTATTTAAAAAATGCAATTAATGAAATAAAGGAATTAAAAATATCACAAAAAAGATAGAAAAATAAAAAAGAATTACTTGGGGCCAGAATAGATCTGGAATTAGGCCATGCAGGATCATATTTCTCGGTACTGGAATTATGTAAGTTTTTCGTATTCCAGAAAATCTTGTGAGCTGTCGAGGAATGTCCACTACCGATGTCTTTATCATAACAGGCCAATAATAATAATAATAATAATAATAATAATAATAATGATAATAATTTTGATACTAAAAAGCATCAATTATTCTGTTTTGAAAAAAACAACAACAAATTTTCAAATGGTTATTAAGATATTTGTTTGTTTGTTTGTTTGTGTGTTTGTTTTCTGTTTATTTGCTCACATCTATCTTAAAATATCTGCTAATGGCCTGGGAGAAGGTAAGAAATTTAAGGGCATATTATTTTAAAACTTTCCTTAAAAAAACAGAAAAAAAATGAGCTACGTAATTATGAGGATGAAGATTGTGATGATAATGATATTAGTAATAATAATCATAATAATCATGATGATAATTTCCAAAAAAATTGAAAAGAATTAAATTTCAAAATAAAAACAGGAGAGGAAACATGATTAGGACATATATTATGACGTTTTTATAGATAATAACAAGTTTGCGTACAACAGAACCTAAACATAACAAACAATAGAAAAATGAAAACCAAAAAAGTATTAATTTGTCATGCATAGAGACTCATTTGCATTTGTGTAATGTCTTTATTTGCAAATATGCAACAGCATATGTGCATGTCTGAATTACCTAAGTTTTTTTTTTTTTTTTTTTTTTTATGAATTAATGAATTTTATTTTAATTTGTATATTTGCAGGATATAAATAGTTTGAACCAATTTTTTTTTTCGTCAACGATAATATAAGACATGAATAATTTGCTGCTGTTATTGATGCTGTTGTTTCTCCCGAGATTTGCAGACATGAAACAGTTTATTATTGCTGACTTCGGTGACAGTTCGTCATTGACGTATTGGTTACCCATATGTAAATCTTCGAATAAGACATGCGTATACACCCGACAAAAAACGCATATCTCTGCACGTATATATATATATATATATACTACCAGTCAAAAGTATGTTGCCACCCTCAAAATGTTTTCTTATCTTAAAATTGTTATTTTTAGGAAACAAGTTAGGCACCACAACGTCTTTATTGATTATACTAAATACAAATCTTCCAAAACATGTGAATTTACACTTGAGCAAAGACAAGACATAATTACTTCAAACAGGAAAAGGATATTCAAGCTGAGGAATTAAGAAAAAATTCCAAGAACTACAATGGATTATTTTGTTTGGAGACATCAGGAAACGGGACGATACAAGACCAAAGGTAGGTCTGGTAGACCAAAAGCTACAACAAGTGCAGAAGACAATTTCATCAGACACAAGCTTACGTGACAGAAGACGGACTGCTCCAAAAATCACTGCACAACCGAACCAAGGTCGTGAAAGAAATGTATCTACATCCACTGCGAAAAGACTCTGTGAAGCTGGTCAATATGGCAACATTGCTGTCAAGAAACCACCGTTGAAGAAGCAAAACAATGTCAAAAGGCTCCAGTGGGACAAAGCGCACAAAGACTGGACAATAGAGAAATGGAATAAAGTCCTTTGAACTAACGAATCAAAGTTAGAAATCTTTGGGTCAAATAGGAGGGTCTAAGTGCAGTGATGGATTTGTGAAAGAGCTGCAACCCCAGGTATCACACAAACCGTAAAGTATTGGGGAGTTTCTGTTTTAGTGGGTGAGGATATTGCCAATAGCACAATCGGGTATTTGCACCAGGTGAAGGGCAAATTGAATCAGACCGGTTATCACAGCATACTGCAGCATCACGCGATCCCATCTGGAACACAGCTTGTGACTCAAGGATTTGTACTCATGCAAGATAATGACCCAAAGCATACAAGAAGAGCCTGCCTGAGGTGCATTAAAAGCAAAGAGGAACAGCACGTCCTTCAACTGATGTCTTAGCCAGCGCAATCATCGGACTTAAATCCCATTGAACTGGTGTGAGATGAACTTGAATGAAAAGTCTGAGATAAACAACCCACAAGTGTGGCCCACCTCTGACAAGGCTTCTAGGAAAGCTGGAACGAACTATCTTCAGTCCACCTCCAGTCTTAGATAGAAAAAATGCCGAGAATCTGTGAAGCAGTGATTGCAGTCAAAGGGGGTCATTTTGATGAATAAAAAATTTTTTTTTTTTTTGGTTGGGGGCGGGGCAAATCTTGCATTTAGTATATTAAATAAAACCATTAAGGTACTTGATTTGTTTCATTAGAAATGACTCTCTTGGATAAGAAATACGAATGTTTTAGAAGGGCTAAATACTTTAGACTGGTAATATATATATATATATATATATATAAAATTTGATCATAAAATATGATATGCATGATCTTCAATCTTTTAACTGGTATATTTTTCAGGAATTCTTATTTTTATGTTTGACTTTATTGTCACTGCTTCAAATGTGAATTTCAATTTACCATTTATGGTTAAACCCGAAGACAAATATATTGTTTCAATGAACTTCTCTGTTTCTCTGTTTGTCTGTCTGTCTGTCTGTCTCTCTCTCTCTCTCCCTCTCTCTGTTTCTGTCTCTGTCTTTGTTTTTCTGTCTGTCTCTCTCTTCTTGATTCATACCAAGAAAGAAAATGCAAGAATTTATGCTCTGAGTGCCTGAGCAGGTGAGTTTTTTTTAATAGTTATTAGTTTCTCTCTTTCATCTATTAAACATCTTGACATGCCACTGACGAGAGTTTTACTCACTGAGATTGGGGGATATCGGACAGAACTCAGGAAGTGGATCCATGCCTTCACCAAAACGTATTATTGCAAAGTGAATAATAGTAGCCTTACTCTCTCTCTCTCTCTCTCTCTCTCTCTTTCTCCCTCTCTCTCTCTACATATATATATATATATAAGAATTTAGCAAAATGTAAATAATTACCATTTATGCTAGATCCAACATTCAATTCAAGTGTAACACGCACACATACATTCAAGCACATGCACATACCCTTGTGTACATCCATTAAAGTTATATGATAAAGACGAGCTTTAAGCATGTCAAAGACGTTAAAAAAACATATATAAAATCACATTGCGTTGGAATAATTCACAATATGCCCAAGATTGTTTAAAGGAAAATGGAAACTAGTAAGACTTTCAAAATTACAATTGCAAAGAGGAATTTAGGATGAAGAAGTATTCTTTTTCCACCTGGAGATGATCCTTAATATCCACGCTGTTTTATCAGTGGATGAGGAACAACGACAATACGATGACACTAACAATGGTTAATCAATAAAAATATCCTAAAGTAAAGCCGAAGATAAATTGTAACGTAGGGCCAGATAATAGATTAAAAATATAAGAACCAACGGAAATATTTAGTAAGTCGGATTCTAAATAGGTTATGGTGATTGCTCAAAACGTAAAAATAACTTTGGAAAAATGATGTTTGTTTTCTTTGTTTAACTGCATATCAACCTTCATTGGTTGTTCAATACCAAAGCCATCCTTGTCGGAGAACAATTGAGATACTACTTAACCCATAGCTTAAGAAAAGAATTAGAAGGTTCATATTTTCCCCAGAGTATTTGTCCGAAATTAAACGTACTAGCGTAACGGAAGTTGAAAATAACTTACATCGAGGCGTTACGCCACGCAGACTTCCTCTCAAAAGAAATGGAACTATTAGAATTAAACTTATTCATTTGTAATAGGCATGATTGTAAAAGTGTAAAGATATATTTTAAAAAACAGCCATTCTAATTCTTCAATCACTTATTTATGACAGAATATATGTTCATCCTAGTGAGATTAAACATTTTCATAATTAAAATACTCAATAAAATATATATGTATATGAATACCGTAAATTGAAGCGTACAAGTCGATGTTTAAGCCTGAAAAATATCTATGAAACTTGGGATTAACTTATACAACAGGACTAAAATCCAAACTTTTACCAGAGAGGTATATTCATCTCTGCTTCCCACCGAACAGGACTTGATACAAGGTCAAATGACCCGAAAGTCAGATTATAGTGTGGGTTAGAGGATGAGAAAGTCAGACCCGTGCTGAGGCTCGGAACCTCCTAGTCTATGCTGGTCATCGGCTCACTTGGTGAAATGTGAGCTGATGAGCCTAGCTAGACGTGGAGCTTAACATGACTCCAGGCACGGATGCCAGATGATAGGTTAAACTGAACCATCGGGTCTAGTGCTATAGAAAGGTGTCAATAATGCAGCTCGCTCACCCGAAGGTGACTCAAGTCTACCTTAGATGGGAAATGCTCCGTCTTACACGAATGTCAGACGGTCCGGCTAAAAAGCCAGCTGAGGGTAAAACCAACAGCAAATTAATGCAGTCGGCCTTATCCCCAGAGAGGGATCAACCAGTGAAACAGCTCTTCTAGTAATCAACCACTAACCTTAACTCTTACATAATCTTATATCTTAAAAATTACAAACATTTCCCTCATAAAGTCGTGTTTGGTAAATATATTTAACAAACTAGCACTGAGATTAATACAAAAAATAAACATTGCAATAGAAATGAAATATTACATCAACACTAAATCACACACTGTTTCCAGCAGCTAATACACTGACCGTAATTACGAACAAGAACGTAAAAGAACCTTGGAGGCCAGTGGGACAATTACGGCATGTTGTTTATCTGTGCAATTTCATGATCACCCAAATAGAAAGGGATTTCACATAAATAGAAGCTCTAATGTGTAATATTTGCATGTTTCGTTTATTGCTGATGTAATTCTGATTTTACTGGAGTGTTATGTACAACATACCCAACTGGAGAAATGAGAGTTTAATGAAACAATTGTAGCTAATTGAATATATCCACATTAGCATTAATACAGTATTTTCATGGTACTCTTATAGTTATTTACGCCAACTGGGTAATTTAGTGCAAACCAGAGCCCACTAAGTTTGGGAGTCGACCACTCCAACAATTATAGGATTAACCCAGAATTTTGAGCAAAACTTTTGAGGCCTTTTTAATGACTGCTCGACTTGTACGCCAAATTTTATGGTAAATCTATTTGAACTTGAAAAGTGATTATATATAATAATTAAAATGCTAATTGAAAGTATTTAGGATTATTAAAAGTTATATAAAATCTAAAAAGGATACTGTATGAATTTCATATATTTTGAGTTTTGCTATTTTGATTACCAACTAGAAACATATTTCAAAGATTGTAACCTTGATTGATTTTGTCTTCTCTTTACTAAAATGAATTTATATAAGATTTGTTAAATACGAAAATTACTTTGTTTGAGTCTGTTATTATTATTTTAATTCTAAAGTACGTGTCGTTTTCTTTTTTGATTTTTAAATAAATTATAATCAAATTTTCTTCAATACAATTCACCATTTTCTCAAAAATTATGAGCACAAGATACGATCTTAAATGACGTGCATCGACGCAAAAATATGTATAAATAAGAATTCGCCTATTTTGGGTATTAAATATTCCTATTTATATCATGAATGCGTTTTATCAATTAGGAATGTTTATATCAAATTCGTATCTGCAAAAATTATCGATAATAGAATAAATGAAATAAAAACTGTGTAAAAACTTTTTCACGTTAACGACACAAGTTACAGTCTTGAATTCAGTTGCAATGAATTTTATGGAGATATTTTCCCAGAAGAAAAGAAAACACAGGAGAAACTAATCGTTTTAAGAATATATACCAATAGCGGTAACCATTCAAAAGTAACAATACATTAACGGATATAAATAAATATTTTTCAATAAGTTCGAGAAAATCAGCCTTCGACATACTATTTTTTTATGAACACAGATCCTTTGACCTGAAGAGAAGGACGCAACTACTTCCTTTACTATTCTAAAACAGTCTTGAATGTACAAGAATAGATTTACATACTGACAACAAATGTTTCGTATAATGAAAGAACTAAACTTCGATAATCTTTTAAATTTTGCCACTAGATAAGAGTTTAAAATATTTTACTGAAAAATGTCATATTTCTCCTTTCAAGTACCTGCATACTATAAATAGGAAAGTATGATTATATATCAGTAAAGTAAATCTTCTATTCCACTTAGAAACAACCATTGCTTTCACTGCCTTCATTGCCATTTACGATTTGTTTTGAATCACTATTCGATCTCATTGCCCGAGTAAAAAGAACTACCACTTGCAAAAGTATCAATAAATTGCACAGAACGACGTTTGTGCAAGAGCGCAGCCATTTTTAAATGTTTGGTTGATAATGTCTACATGATATGAGTCAGAAGTAGCCATTTATTAGATAACATGAAAAACTAGAATTAATTACTAAAAGAGTAATTTTCATCACCAATTATAAGAAATGTCAATGAATGACATGTTGTTTGTGAAATATTCCATTAGTCGTTTTCGGAAAGGAATATCACTTGATATACTGCAAACGTATATTTATGCATTTTAAGAATAATCGGGAGAATAGCTAGTTACTGCTAAGCTATTCTCCCAGTTATTCTTAAAATGCGTAAATTTATTCCCTTGCAAAGTAGTGAGCTTACGTGTAAATTACTTAGTTTTGCTTAGTCTGGCATTCAAGTTTCAGGCTGTTTACATGTTTAATTTACCAAGCTGATACAAGTTTGCTACAAGGCCAGAGGCTTGAGGCACCGAATAAGAACTGAAGTCAAAATGACCTGTAAATCTAGCTCGCAAACAATTACGCCTAGCCAGGTGTCTAGTTCATTTAAATTTCACGTATTACGAGTAATATATGCTAAAAAAAATGAAAAGAAAAAAACATGTAAGGTTTTACTGAAAGTAGTTTGGCACAAGGCCTGAAGTTTGGAGTGATCATTAAGAATCGAACTCCTCTAACAACGGCCTTCTAACCTCAAAAGCTAATCAGTAGACCAAGCAGGACACCCAATGCCTTTAAACGTCAGTTATCCCAAGAAATCTATGCTAAAAAAGAACACGTAAAATTTTGCTGGTTGAAATAAATCAACCCATTTCTATCTGGGATAACCAATTTAGAATACAAATTTTAATAATTAATTAATTAACAAAAGGAAACTGAAAAAAACTGGTTTTGAAGTACCTTACATTCACACATTGGTCAACGTAAACGTTAATAACTGAGCGTTTAAGTGTATCTATCCAATAGAAGAAACGGTTCTTGAGAACTTAGAATTGTTGGGAAAGCTTTCTGAAAAGTTTTCATTTTATGATCCAAGATCGTAAAATGAACTAATGAAAGCTAAATGGAGAGACAATTAAGACTTAATACTTTCGTAAATGGTTTTACTGTAAATAGTGTTAAAATGAAACAAATGAACCATTGACGTTTGGAGCCTAATGGGTCGCCTAGAATTGCTTAAGACAAAACCAATTCTTCGCTCGTGGT
>CAUZXS010001317.1:17500-25277 GCA_963585895.1 Sepioteuthis lessoniana
TTCTTCCTTTCTTTCTTTCTTTCTTTCTTTCTTTCTCATGTTATCTTTTTTTTTCCTTTTATCTCTCTCAATCTTGAATCACATCCAACGAGTAATTGTTATGATGCTATAATATCAGGTTAAACCAACAAACGCTTTTATGCGAACTCTATCGACACCCAACACTGAAAACCAGGGCTATTTCCAGCTTGATATTATGGGATATTTTGAATTTATATGAGCCTCTTGAGTGTAAGTTATACTTGTGCAACAACAAAAATATGTTCATAAAATGAAAAGACATCTTTGTTTTTCTTTTTTTCTCTCTCTCTTAAATGACTGGATTTAGGGATGAAAAAAAAAAAATTTACGATAATTTAATCGTTAGAAAATAAATATGGATCAATATATTCAGGCAAACTTTAATAATAATGATAATAATAATAATAATAATAATAATAAGTAGTAGTAGTATAGTAGTAGTAGTAGTAGTAGTAGTAGTAGTAGTAGTAGTAAATACCGCTAAACCCATGAGATAGTCGAGAAATATACAATCTATGTCACCTAATAGGTAAGGCAGCAAAAGAAAAAGTAACTGCAATTAAGATGGAAGTCTAACTTGTTGAAAAAGAAATAGAAATTTTTTTTTTAAAGGAACGATATTTGGATGACTGAAACGGGAACTTTTCGTGAGAGCGTTTGTACTGTCTCTGGCCGGTGGATAAGTCTTTGCTTTCCAACCGTACTCTTTACGAACAGCCTCACGTTTGCTATAAAAGGAAACTGACATTAAAAGGAAAGAAATACAAATCGCAAATTAATAATACTCAGTGAAAGCTTCATCAAAGAATTATAATTCTGAATATATTTAATATTAACAATTGAAAGCATAAAAAAACATCGATTTGTTATGTGGAGACAGAGTTAAACACTTTCGTTCGATCTCATTCATGCAAAGCCCCAAAATATGTTTTCTAATTTTGTATTTGGTTCGAGTTGGTTATTCTATCATTCTAGGTTGACATTCATTTTAATATTTTTCAAGATTTGTTAAAAATGGATCCATCAAATCTTTTAGTTAAAGCCCTATCAACGAGGCTTAGATTACGCTGACTGTATTCACAACAGTAGGTTTAGACCCCTAAAAAGTGGTGTCCTGGGAATGACACTAAACTGAATCTGATGGCGAGTCTCCAGTTCTGGAGCTTTGCGGAGTGTGGCATATCATTCCATTTCCATTGCTGTAAGGTCCACTACGACTCAGAATGTCAGTACCTGTTAGGGTTCTATCGGTGAGTCAAACAGAAAACAAATGTTCTACCTTGACAAGAAAGGTGGCTTACATTATTGTTGTATTTAGGTCAACATAGAAATTATCAATACCAATAATTGAATATAGATATATTATAATATAATCCTATAGAAGAAAGAGATATAACCAGGAAAGCAAATTTTCTTCTAGAGAATATAAACATAATTTTTATGTGAATTTAATGCATTATTAGATGTATTTTCTTAAAGTCCGTTCAAAGTTTTTTGTTCGTTAATAAATATCTAAATATTTGTATTTATATCAATGTAAAGATCACCTATATCTAGTACGTACAGAGGAAAAAGAATATTGTATCAAGTGTTTACCTAGAGAATCAGTTTTTAAAACCGTAACTTTCAAGTTTTGCTTGAACACTGATCGTGGACACCAGATTAGAAAAATATGTAACTAATCTAACTTTCTGAGCAGAAATGTTTCTTGGTCTAATGTGAAATTATCTTTTGAATATCCCATATGATTGAATAAATGTATAATTTCACGTCAACATCAAGTTAAAAAAAACACCATTTTAAAAATGATTTCTAAAACATGCATACTTATATTTTATTCAACCTGTCATATTTGACATTTTGAAACCATTCCTAAAAAAGAAAAAAAAAGAACCGTTGCAGTTAGAAAACCCCACATATTTACACGTTTTCGTCTCTGTAATTTGCAGTGAAATAAAAACGAAAAGAGGATCTATTTTTAACAAATTCCTGACATTAGAAAATAATGTCAAATAGAAAGAAAATATTGACGACAAACGTTACTGTTAGACACTTCTTGATGTAAACGAAAGATAGAAAAAAAAAGCGAGAGATCAGAGGTGGGGAAAATCTGTAGGAACGAAGAAACAATACCAAACAAAAGATATAGAAATCACTAACTGGTTTCATAGAAAAGATTCATGCGTTGAAGAGCTGACAATATTTCTGATTTTTTGCACAACAGCAAAAACAATACCAAGAAACAATTGACATATTTATAGATGACGGATACACCTTTGTTTTAACTGTTGTTTTTTTTATTTATTTATTTATTTTTTAAATTTTAATAAAAACCACTAAAATTCTCTGATATGAATATAAAGGTTATCAGAAAGTAACTGCAAACTGAAATTTGAGCCGTACAGCTTGCATCAAAGTACACACAAACATGAAAAATTTATAAGCGTATGAATATAGAACCCATATTATGCGTTTCGCGTGTTTATGCAATTGCAACAAATAGATTACATCAAAATTCATCTAGCTGATCCCAACAACAATGTTTGTCGTATATTGAGGCATGTAAACATTGTGGACGTTATTATAAAATCTATGTTTTGAAGGACATAACAAAGCATGTAAATATATCTCTGTACATGAATTAGCAAAATGTTTTTAAAATAATTAAAGCACAATATACAAGTATTTTATCATATTTCTGTTATTGCATTAAATATATTTTTAAACAAAAAAAAATCGGTAACATAACTAAAAATAACTGACTGGACGTTTTATGACGCTAAAAAATACAAAGTGAATTCAATTTATCGTTATTTTTCCTGTTTATTTTTTTAATGTTTTTCATCTACCTGTAAATGAACCAGTTCTTATCTATCTATCTATCTATCTATCTATCAAAGGTTTTAGTATCTATCTATCTATCTATCTATCTATCTATATCTATATCTATCTATCTATCTATATATATATATATATATATATATATATATATATATATATATATATATATATATATATATATATATATATATATATATATATATATATATATAAAGAGAACGTTTACTCATCACTATGAAGCAGTCATATTTCTTGCAGATTCATGCGTCTGAAAAAAATACAGTTTTTGTGTCAAACCTGCAAGATGACTGAAAATGTATCTGTGAATTATACACACACACACACACACACACACACACACACATATATATATATATATATATATATATATATATATATATATATATATATATATATATATTGAATAAACGCTCATGCAGTTTACGTTTAATCCTACTCTACTAGCCAGTATTGAACATTTCTTTGATTAATGAAAAAGTGTTTTCAAACTCACTGATGTACATTCTCTTTAATCTTCATATCGTAAATGTAAAGAAATAGCACAATATTATCCGATTTTTTTCCACTGCTCGCTGTATTTAAACCAAAGCCCCAAACATTATACACAACATACTTACTAATTCCGTTAAAATTATTTTGGATTCAATTTTTGCAAAGACACATGACGCTACATTTTAATAAATGAATAGAGTGTTGACAGAAAGGTAATCATTGGATGATTTGACAATGAGAAAAATCAAAAGTAGAGGAAAAATATAACAGAATATCAATTACTATATCACTAACAATCTATACATATTTCTCATCAAAAAAGAAATGTTTTTTTTTTTAATGTTTTCAGTGTTTACCTTGCCTGAAATGAAGCAGGGAAGTTCACAATTCATTCAGTTGAAGTCTATTTTGGGAGAAGCTTATATCTTAAAAGAGCAATACTCTCTGGACATTGATACACACACATATCTATCTATCTATCTATCTATCTATCTATCTATTTCCCTTCTTTCTCTCCCCATATATATATATATATATATATATATATATATATATATATCCCTTCTTTCTCTCCCCATAAATATATATATATATATATATATATATATATATATATATATATATATATATATATATATATATATATAAAGGGTTCATTGTACCAATTTAAGTACATAAATCTTCAATGAACAGGATACGTTCTATTGAGATAACTTTTAATCAACCTTTTAGATTTTATCCATGCTCTTTTTCACTTTCTGTTTATTGACATTTTTTTAGATTATATGTTAATAAGAGATTCCCATTATATAAACAAATGTATATATATATATTTATTTATATAATTTTATATAAAGTACATTTCTGAATGATAAAATTCCACCACAAAACGTGAAAACTAAAGATATGTCATTTTACTCGTTTTAATGTTTACTGCAACCACATAAAATTTTGAATTTTTTTTTTTTCATTTTCAAAGTTGAAAAAATTGCGCCTCTGAAATCAAATTATTAGGTCTGTGTTTTTTTTTGTTTTTTTTGCTTGATGACACAGCAACTTTCGTGAATGACACATCAACTTTCGTGAGTTATTTGTTGACAGGTCCATTCTTGTACGAGAACAGCAGTTATATTACTTAACCTCGGGCTGGATGGATGAAGGGATTCATACTCTTCTCAAAAGTATCAGTCGGAAAGTGAACCTAATAATGCGAATGGAGTCCGAACTCATTTACTTTGAGAATACAGTCCAGCACCATACCTATTACGCCTCATCGACGCCCGCCCATATAAGATATACAGCTTAAAGTGTTACTTGTTAAATATGTAAGTCTGTAAATAAAAGAAGGATCCTATCAAAAGTACATTGACACTAAAACTACTGTATGAATAGAGCAATCATTCTACGTAAGGTTATCTTTCGTAGACTTACATTATAATCAATTTCAAGAATATCCAAAATAATTGTGAATTTTTACTATAAATAATAATAATAATAATAATAATAATAATAATAATAATAATAATAATAATAATTGTTGTTGTCACTAAAACTCCAATGAGAAACCATCAGCTAACGCTGGTGTGAAAAACTCACAAAGGAGTAAAAAATAATAATGTAGGATTTTGAAATATAAAAATTATCTGGGATTTTGATATACAAACGGATTACCTAATTCCGGTCCGAAGACCTAATATAGTGCTAATTAACGAGAAAAAAAGATTCTGACGGACCACTGAATTAGAATAAAAGAAAACGAAAAGATTGACAAATATTTGGACTTTGCAAGAGAACTGGAAAAGCAGTGGAACATGAAGGCGACAATAATATCGATTGAAACTGTAGCACTTAGAATGGTCCCCAAAACTTGAATAAAAAGACTAAGGAATTGAAAGTCAGAGGAAGAGTAGGGAGCATCCAGACTACATCGGCTACAATACTCAGAAGAGACCATTAGAATCTAGATATCTCTGAGGTTCCATCGAAATACCACCTGCTTTAGCTGGTGTAAAAAAATTCGCAATGAGTAATAATAATAATGAGATAGTAAAAATAATGGAATGATGATTAAGATGAAGATGCTAGCTTATTCTTGATTGGGATAATATGCTTTCTTTTCTGCTTTGTGAATGGTGATGCTAAGGGTAATGATGCGTGAGATAGAGAGAATGATGCAAACTCAGCATTAACAAAAGAGCAATAATGATTATGTGTGTATTTTTGCGATGAGGAGCATTTAACGGCAATGATGATGATGATGATAATGATGATAATGAGGATTGTAGTTAAGTCAGTTGGAGGACTCCTAATGATGAATACAATGACTATAAGAATTGCTGATGATGACCATGTGGATAATCGCGTTATTAGAGGTAACAGTGAGATGGATGATGACACAACCATTTTTTTCATATATATATATATATATATATATATATATATATATATATATATATATATATATATATATATATATAACAGTGCGATTAATATCAAATGAGATATCTAAGGGAAGTGAATCGAATTATCATAATGTCACCAAACTAGAGTGTTTCAAAAGATTTTTCAGGATGTAAAAGAGTAGATGATAAAAAGAAAACATGGCATTATTATTTTCATTATTATTATGTTTCTCATTGAGAGATTTTCCCATCAGCGTTAGCTGATGGACTTTCACTGGGGTCTGAGTGACAGCAAGTCTTCTGAAGTTTCCAGGGCTCTTCTCAGTATTCTGGCTGATCTCATTAACGCAGTAGTTTGGATGGTCTCCACTCGTCTATTATTATTATTATTATTATTATTATTATTATTATTATTATTATTATTATTATTATTATTATCATTACATGTGTGCGTATCTGTCTGTCTGTGTGCGGCGTGCGAATAACGAGTCTAAAAGTGATTTGACTAAATGAAAGTATGGGCTTTTTATACGACCTTTTCATTGAAGTCTTTTGGTGGTGTTTTTACGTCAAAGCGTCAACACTTAAAGAGTAGGTGCTGAAACCAATTCACGTGTACATTATTCCAACTGTGAGCTTTTTCGGGAACACTACTGATTCTATGACTGTTTTCATTTAATAATGCTAGATTTAGATATTCATGTCGTTTTATATTTAATTCTACCACAAATTAATCAGATCACCTTTAGAATTTCGTTGTTGCTCAAAATGAAGACTAAGAGTACTCGTTAAAGATGTGCTGTCAATTATATCAAATGGAGTAGTGTTACAAGAATAAACTAATGTTGACGTATCCAAACTAAATTTCAGCCTTCAAATTGAAGGTTTCTTTCTTTAAATAGACTTTGCATGCTCAGGTTCGAAGTAATAAACCATTTTTTCTTCTCTTTTTGTCTATAACATTCCTTCTCTCTCTCTCTCTCTCCCCATCTCTCTCCCTCCTTCCTGCTCGTTCTTATTTTTCACTCAGCTCTTCTTTATGGATCGCTCTAACCACACAAGGTTGAAAGATAGGTATCCTCAGCATCACCATTGGACAAGTGGACTGAACAAGTTGTCATTAAGAAAGACACAACCTTCCAAGTTAGCACTACATACCAACAGATGATTTTAAAAGGAATGGATCGGCTATTTTTGTATAAAGTTTATTTATATGAACAAAAAAATTAGTTTATATGCGTGGGTGTCTTTGTGCAAAGAAAACGATTGCTTACCAAGTGTAAAATAAAATAGCATCCGATGGCAATTTCGTTTAAATGCGAGATAAAATTATTTTTAAAAATTTAGAATTATTAGCTTCGTTTTATTTTTCTGCTTTTTTTTTTCTTAAGAGTTCCTTTTTTAACGAATATATTTTTAAAACCTACATAAAGATATAGATTTCGTTTTCATTTTTTTGCAAAACATTTCAGATCATTATTATTATTATTATTATTATTATTATTATTATTATTATTTTCATTTTGAAAACATCATTTGATACACTTGTAAAAAATGCATAACAATAATCAACAAAAATTTAGTGCATCAAACTCATATTCGCAAAAATATGAGTTATATATATATATATATATATATACGAAACTAAAGAAGTTCGTGCGGTTTCTTATCTAATTCACTGAACTTAAATGCTATCTATTTCCATATTGCGCAGATCGTTTTTCATGAATGCTTATTGTCTGTCCTTTTACGAAATGCAACTTCAAGTGATTAATTTCCAAATGAAGACCTTTTGAAATACGTTTGAGCAGTGCAGTATCAAACTTGACTATTCGCAAAGCTCAATATATTTGGCTGGTTGCTTCTGCTGCTTTTGTTCATAGTCGTCATCTATACAGTTGGACATTACTCACAATCAATTTTTCGGTGGCCATGATGATATCATTCATTACAGCTGTAAGTATACGCTTCTGAAAGTCACCTAAAAGAAAATGGCTCTG
>CAUZXS010001318.1:0-5000 GCA_963585895.1 Sepioteuthis lessoniana
TATATATATATGTATATATACACTATATATATATATATATATATATATATATATATATATACACCTGTAGTGTAGTGTATGAAGTAGAGGTATATACTGATTCGAATAATAAGAGAGATAAAAAGATATATTTTAGGTCAACCCAAGGGGATTTTAAAACTAGGTACTATAACCATAGAACAAGTTTTTCGCACGAAAGATATAGATATAGCACTGCTTTATCTAGTTATGTGTGGGAGATTAAGGAAAAAAATGGGAGTAGATCCGATAATCAAATGGGAAGTAATAAAGAAATGCCGCAAATATAGGGCTGGTAATAGAACCTGTAATCTTAGTATGGAGGAAAAATTGATAATAGCAGATTGTAAAAGTAAGAATATGCTATACAAAAGATCGGAGGTGTTGAATAGTTGTAAACACAAAAGAGCGTGGTTACGATATAATTAGGAAATGTTATAGGTTTATTTTATTTTTTTATTTTTTATTTTTTATTTTTTTTTTTTTTATACAAATTTTAGGATAGGTGGAGGTTTTTTGGTGAATAAAGGCAATTTCTCCTTAGAATGGTTTAGGCGAAACTTCCTGATGATCCGTTAAGGTGAAACTTTAGTAGAAGATTTTCGACTAGCGATTTAAGTTAATTCTATAATTGGCTCCATTGGTTAATGTTGAGCACTTTAGTAATTATAGCATTGCAGTATTCGCGGAGGGTTTTTTGGTTTTCTTTTGGCCACTGACTTAGTACCCCTTGATTTTTTTCAAGGAGTAGGACAAGGTTGGTCTTTTCTTTCTTTTTTACCCAAAAAACTTTTTCTTTTTCCTCTGGACCGTGATTCGAGATATTTTTTTCTCTTGTTCCTGGACAGGGGTTTTTTGTTTTTTTCTGGTACCGTGAATACTGGTAGATAATTGATTAGTAAATATATATATATATATATATATATATATATATATATATATATACACACACTGTATATGTATTTATATATATATATATATATATATATATATATTTAAGTGTATATATATGTACATATTTAAGTATATATATATATAACTTCAAGTATATATATATATATATATATATATATACATACACCGTATATATATATATATATATATATGTATACACACTCATGTATATATACACAAGTGTTATATTTTGACCCTTGCCCCTGCCTAAAAATGCTATTCCATGGTGATACACCGAATGGAAATGACACATTCCAACGGCCAGTAATCGAAAGAGATCACTTGGGCAGATTAAGGCTTATGATATGGGACAAGGTGAAGGTCTCATTGTGCCACTACAGTCATGCACCGGAAGAGAGTTACCTCTGAACTGCATGACAGCTATTTCCGCTTGATGACGATTAAACATCCGTTTCAAAGATCCAGTAGGCGATCGTGTGGCCGTTGAGTTATTATATAACTCAGTTGAGTTTGGGTCCCAGAGCAGTTGCCAGTCGAATTCCAGACAGTAGAGACCAGATGTGGTAGTGAAGGCCACACCCGACCGAGGGGGACCTCGGAAAAGCCCCGATGGAGTGGACCCCAAGACCTCTTGTTGAGCATCTAAGAGAACAAGAAAGACAACGTGACGGTCATAACAGTGGGGTCAAAATATGAAGTTTATGTTCTGTCTCCAGCATCCTCTCACATGCAACCCTTCAACAACCCTTTCGAACACATGCAATAAAGTGAGAGGTGAATATTTTTCTAAAGAAGTCCTTCCTGCGTCTTAATCATGCGTTATCCTCCCTGCGTCTTTATCGTTGCGTCGCTCTAGATGACTATATAACATTGTCCGATTTGGTGCTTGTGCCAGCAGACTCCCAGAGGGTTAGAGATGAGATGTGGTAGGGAAGGCCACACCCGACGTGGGGGACCTCGGAAAAGCCCCGAGGGAGTAGACCCCAACATCAGGAGAACAATAAAGACACAACGTGATGGTCATAACAGTGGGGTCAAAATATGAAGTTTATGTTCAGTCTCCAGCATCCTCTCACATGCAACCCTTCAACAACCCTTTCGAACCCTTGCAATAAAGTGAGAGGTGAACATTTTTCTAAAGAAGTCTTCCTGCGCCTTCCTTCTTGCGTCATTTCTTCCTGCGTCTGTCGTTTGTCATGCGTCTGTTATCATTTTGTCGGTATGTATCCAGTATATATATGTATGCAACATATATTAATTTGGTGCTTGTGCCAGGCGAGTTCTTCAAGGACTCAGAATGAACCTATTTACCGTAAACTTCAGTTTTAGGCATCACAACACGACAGCAACGAAGAGGACAATGAAGGATGCTGGAATTGAAAGAAATAAAAAAAAAAAACAAACAAACAAGAAAAACCAGCAACAGAAAAGAGAAAAGAAAGAAAAAAAAATTGTAAGTAGAGCGCTCATTCATATAACTTCTATCTCTCTCTCTCTGTCATTTAATTTTGGGTTGTTAAAAAAAAGAATTTAAATTGATTATAATTGTGAAAGATTAGTTGTAATGACAAAGGCCTTTCTAGAAGCATAAAATTGGAAGTAATTTTTTTTTAAAAATGTGTGGTCCCTAGATAAAAATTGAAATTACTGCTATGTGTGGCGTTGTATCGAAGTGAGGGAGGAAAAAAGAAGGGAACAAAGATGGCTATGTGACAGTTATTGTCCGTTTTTTGATAGACAGCTTATCGTAAACAATAAATTTTATGATAAATCTTATGAATGGGTATTTTTTTTTATCGCAAATAGGTCTTTGTGAGTAAAAAAAAAATTTGTTGTAACTTTTCATTGGTCCAGACAGGTGGTGATTGAAAATTAGAATTTCAGTCCAAGATTTGGAATCCCGCATATCTGTAGTTAAGACCTTTTGGTCAGGTTTTCATATTTGGAACTTGTGGATTGGAAATGAGAATTTTAATCCGAGAGATGGAATCTTGGGAGCATTAATGGTATTGTTCAAGAATTTCGCACATTGGTGGTTTGTCTGAATGATGCGCATATAATTTTTCGATATTTATGAAGTTGGGAGAATCGATATTTTCGGCGCTGGTAGAATCAGGCCGGTTGTTTTGCTGTAGAAATTGTTGATATCAATTATTGAAGACATAGGTATTGTCTTGAAAACGGTCTTGCCGTGGAGGCAGAGTAACTAAGAAACAGATGTTTTTTTGTGTCTGACGAGGCAGACAGGTATTTTGTGAGTTCCCCCTGGAGTGAAGCTTTGAAATTATTATTGGGGAATATATTTTGAAACAGGGTTTTGGATGTAATTAAGAGATGCGCAGAATTTTGACGGAACCAAGTGTGGCGAATATTCGAAGATTCGGAAATATTTTGAATTGGGAAATGTTGGCAGAATTTATAAAAGTTTGGGTTGTTTAGAAAAAAAAAAGGATATTTTGTGAAAAGAAAAATAAAAAAAAAGAAGAAGAATGCTCGTAAGCTATTGAAAAAGTTGTATTATAATCAGGCTTAATTTATGGTAATATAGACTGAAATTGAATAAACTGGGAGGCGAACCTATAGTTATCGTGTTAAGGTAAAGACAGAGAGGTAGATATAAGGTTGAAAAAAAAGGGACATTGAATGAGCAATTTATTATGAAAAAAAAATGAAAAAAAAAGAAAAAAGAAATGAAAACCAAAACAAAAAGCTACAGGACAATGAAAATGGAGAAAAACAAAAAAAAACAAAAAGAAAAAAAAAGAAAGAGAAACTTGAACATTGTTGAACACAGCATATAGGGAAAAAAAAGAAAGAAAGAACAGACATTTTTAGTAAAATAGACAGTACATCACTACATAGATTGAAAAAAAAGAAGAAAAGAAAACTGAACATTTTTGAACTGTGATTGTAATATTGTTTTGACTTGTTGTAAAGTGAAAATTTTTGAGTTTGAGTTTAAAGGCGACATTAGAAATTTTTTTTCCTGTTCATATTATGAAATTTGACGAAAACCATTTACAGAAGATTTTATTCTAGGTTTACAAATATTTGCAATTATATTGATTCTAAAATTTTTTTTAGAATTTGGGATTTTCGTGGAATAGGAGATATTTTTTTTGGGGGGGTTCTGTTTTTGAGGAAATCGTGGGCTGACGTGAGACTAGGACAGACATTCATCCAATTGGTTTCAGATTGTTGATGGGTAGACGGCAAAGAAAGCAATTCTATCGAAGAATTCGCCGGCCCATGAAGCTGTTCTATTTTTTAGTTTGGAGTTCCGAGGATGGAATAAAAGAAAAAAGGCGTGGCCTACTCCAAAATTTTGTGGATAATGTCTGAGTCTTTCAGTCCCGATGGTATTTTGGATTCGTGTGTGATTTGGCAAAGTGAAACGGATCTGGGAAAGGTGAGGTGCCTATATATTGGTAGCCACGAGGGTTCCTGATTAAATTGAAAAGAAACTCGGCGCGGGTTTGATCAGGTAAAGCATGTTTCCTCTGGGGCTTGCAAACCAATGTGCATGGAAACAGAAACTTAATGGGAAAAAATGGGTAACACATTGCTAATTAGTATTTTGCGTGGACTATTTTAGGTGGTTTACAGCATGCGTGCCAGATTGTGATACATTCGGATGTATTATGATACTTTGTTTTGGGCCATGATTTTTGTGGATTTTTGTGGAATGCTTTGGGCCTTGAAGATATTGTGTTATAGTTTATGAAATTCTCCGGTTACTCCAGGTAGGGACCTGCTGAGCATGAAGAATCCAGGCGAAATGTATTGCTGGAATGACCAGGGTCACTAAGTTTGTGACCAGGATATGGGACCAGAGTATGGTCCTTTTTAGGGTTTTGAAATTTCTTCAAGGAATTATGGAGGGCCCGTTGTGTTGAGAAGATAAAAAATGCATCCGTATGGTACCTTGATGCACACATGTCAAGATGGCCAACCACGCAAATATAGTAAGACAAATTTAGATTATAATTAGTCGGGCAAGTGTTACATAGAGAGAAGGTCGCCCTCTAAGTAAGATTTTATTTGCTGTGTTTCAAGTTTTTTTTGTG
>CAUZXS010001318.1:7500-50000 GCA_963585895.1 Sepioteuthis lessoniana
CGCAGTCTTGGGGTCCCTAGATATTTGTGGTAATGATTTTATTCGTAGAAAACTATTTGGTAATATAGCTAATGATGTACGAAACTGTACATTTTAACTTTTGTTTCTAAAATAGCTGGCATAGGCAAGCATATATAAAATACAAGAGATACCAGAAACACAAATGAAAAGCAGTATGATGTAAATTTGTTTTATATATATAACTAATCCCTATTAACAAATGAATGGGCTTCTTAATACAAAGAAAATAATAAATTCTATCATGGCTGTACAATAAACGATCGCATTGGATTACTATAACATCTGGCTAAAACCTTTTCTACATTTTGCAGTACAGTATTTAAAATGCATTCTCTTTTAAATTTACCTTACCTTATAGATTTTTTTTTTTTTTTGTCAGTCACTTTCATTTACTCGTTTTCTCCAACCAAAGATATTTATTTAAAAATGTCTGAGCTTGTGGGTAGGGAGGGACCTGTTGAGAATATATTTTTATTCAAAGCGACAATGAAGCAATGTATAAAACGAATATAGAAACTATCCTCACATTAATCTTCTGATTGTAGAACAAAGGTGAAAGTGTTTATCTCAAAAGGCATTAATAGTGAGAACGGCGACACTTTAGTTTTTGATCGAGATATTTGCAACGTTTGACTTAGTCTGGCACAAGGCCACATTGAGATAGAATGAATATGTTGCAACAATCTCATTAGCACGAAGAATCGGCCTGCCTGCCCTGAAAATGATCATTCAGAATCTTTAACTGTCACACTAACCCCTGGAGACAGCTGGAAAAAAAAAACCCTAACTACTCTGCCAAGAAGCAAATCTTTAGTTTATATTAATATATATAAACTCAAGATCTGCTTCTTGGCCGAGTAGTTAGGGTTTTACCTAACTAAACAGGTTTGTATTCAGAGTTTTCCTTCTCCTAGACCGGTTGCCATACCAAGTTTTCCTTCTCCTAGACCGGTTGCCATACCAAGTTTTCCTTCTCCTAGACCGGTTGCCATACCAAGTTTAAAGAGCCCAGTCTGTCCAACTATTTACCCATAGCTGGAAGGAGAATAGAGGGATCCATATCTTTCAGATTAGCTTAGTACGCAGCGTAGCCTAATGAGAGTTTTTTGTAAGCCTGCAGAGCGTACCTGCCTTGAAAGCAGCATTGTGTGTGTGTGCGTTTTGGTGGTAGTAGTTTATCAAAATTCAAAATCAGGCCCAACATCGATGTAAATAAGTAACTAACTCGATGATAAGGCAAGTCTAAGGCTTATATAGTTGTTGTATGCGCGTTCACACATCAACCTGAAAAGGCAAAAATAACAAAACACTTATAAAAAAAAAAACACAGAGTGGAAACAGAAAGAGCCTTTAAATAATAAATACTGGTTACAAAATGATTATCCCTAAACGAATCTTTGCAAAAATGTCAGAAGACTTTTTCGCATTAAGATCTCTTTTCATTATGAAGATTTTGTGCATTACTTCTTCCATTACGCATCTGTTTCCATCCACTTGACAAGACGATATTTGCTGACAAGAATAAGAGAAAAATCTTTCGTCCGACTCGGGTTTTCTTTACTGTCATATCAATTGGCTAACCGACTAATCCATATATAAAACTGTTTGCACTTATTACGGAAAATTGCTATGTCGAAATAGCTGCACTTTGCACCTGTGAGTTTTCGCTCTTGACCAACTTTGTAGTTCTTAATGGGGATAATTCGCTTTGGATATTCAGCCTTCAAAATTGTGACAAATGTATTTTGTTAATCGCTTACAATTTTATCTTCTTAAATAAATGATTGCTTTTATAATTAAATTACTTAGTTAATAAAAGAAATACATTTTTTGCTCTGAAACTAATATCATTGTACTGCAGCTGATATGACCTCTCATGTTTTTCCTTGCATTAGTAACTTCAACTAGTAAATTTCCAATTGCTACTAACCTTGCCAAAAAGTATAGAATTATCACAGAGGATGTTTACATAGTTTTTCTAAAAGAAAAATACTAACAGAGAAGCCACAAAGCATTTTTCTTGTATAATTAAACATCCAGGTTTCATTAAATATACCTAACACAAAGTGGATTAGATTACTTAAATGAATGTTATATTTTCCACCACGTTATACAGAGAAAAATATTATGGAATGACCCAATATTTGCTAATTCTATAATTGTTGCTCAGGGTAGAAATTCCCGTTGGTATTTTTCTGCGAGAGTAATATTAAAATTGTCTGACACTTTTTCGTCTTTTGATACTAATTCCTAGCGTTTAGTTGCAACAGATAGAATTTATGATATAAGGTTTTATCGTTCTTTTTTAGGTATTTCTACATACTTAGAGTTTATGTATTGTTTACAGGCTCTCCAAAATATACTATAATCAAAAATTATCTTACCACTCGCAGATTTATCAAGTGATCCAATCAGGATGGATAAACTATGGTACATTATCGAGTTATTATTTACACCTTTCGGACAATTGTCTTTATGTTGGTATAAAATGACCTAGAGGGCAACAGCGGCTAGTTAGGGTTTAACAAGAATTCAAACCTTGTCCAGAGTTCAGCGGAAAGGAAATTCCCATTACAAAAAGTCAAATAACAAAGACAAACTAACTGAAACGAAATATATTCAAGCATGGAAAACAAAATGAGAACTATACTATCCCTATGGATCCCCGTAAGAGATTCCAAATTCTAACGAAGGAAGTTATCCATCACTAGCTTTATTATTCAAAGAAATCCGCTGCGTTAAGATCTGTAAACGCCCAACTAATGCACATGGCTGACATATTTCCAGATGTAAATATTTTGACCTTTACCATATATATATATATATATATATATATATTTATATATACTAACACTTCCGTATGAATTGGATGAGAAATTTTGAAGCGGAGTTTAACAGGTTTCTATTCAGAGTTTTCCTTCTCCTAGACCAGTTGCCATACCAAGTTTAAAGAGCCCAGTCTGTCCTACTATTTACCCATAGCTGGAAGGAGAATAGAGGGATCCATATCTTTTTCTAGAGTATTAACGCTAAGTAAAATTCAAATTGTCTCATCCAAGATTTGAACTCAGATTGTGGTTTACATTTCTTACTACGATAACCATTACGCCATATGTGTGTGTGCGTGTGCGTTTCATGATCTATAAAATACATGGTTTACAACGCTGGTTTTATTTCTTCTCGCCGCAACAAATGACAGTACAGTATTTAGTTCTTCCGTACAGAATAACAGAACATAGAATTCAGTGTAAAATGGACATATATTTTATTATTCAGAACATTTGTTCTGTTTTTATTGCTATATAACAGTTTCTTTAAGTTCCTTCTGAAATATCACTTTCGTTGGTATAATGACAGTTGTCATAATATCTGCTGTGTGCAATTTTGTTTTTGTTAAAACTGTCGAATTTTTGTTTATTGATTTGAACATTGAATATCGGAGAAAACAAGTAGTATGTTTTATTTTTATTTCAAGATTGGTATGTATTCAACTAACGATTTTTTAAAAGATTGACACAATTTATAGAGAAAGTGCTGTGAATGATCAAAAATATTTAATATTGTTGGTTCGTTTTTCAGCATATTAACCCTTATTGAGTTAGATAATGTTATAAATAAGTAAATAAAAACAATAATTATAATAATGACTAATCATAGTAAAGTAAAATTTATAAAATGCAACAGAATCACAAGTGTAAGATATGTAGAGAAAGAGATGAAACGGCTAATCACATAAGTGAATGCAGCAAACTAGAACTAAAGGAGTACACAAGAAGGAGTAGTTGATCTACTGAGAATTGTGCAAACAATTAAAATTCGACCATACTACCAAAATGGTGTATGCACAAACCTGAATCAGTCAAAAAATGAGACTCATAAAATTCTCTAGGATTTTCAAATACAAACTGTTTGTTTTGGCCGGGTTTTATGGTATACCATATTATTTAATTCTAAATCATGTTTATATATGATTTGTGAACAAATTTTGCTGATATTTTTAAACGAGTTTGAGCATATTTTTTGCTTTTTGGGCTGCTCACAGTTAAAAAGAAATACATGGAACTATTTATAATTAATTATTCATTTGTACACGGGAAAATAACTAATACCTATAATTTGCGCAGTTATACAACTTCAAGGTTTCGGTTTCTTTGTTTAATGGCATATCAACCTTCGTAGGTTATTTAATGCCAAAGCCATTCTCCTAGAAGAACAGTGGTGGTACTATTTAACCCATAGTTGGGAGGATAAGGGGGTTCATACCTTTCCCAAGAGTATTTGCCCGAAAGTGAACGTAATAGCGCGACTAGAGTACGAACTCACGTACTACGATTCCGTAGTCCATCGCTTTAACCATTGCACCACGAGGACACCCCCCTTAATCAGCTTCAAGCCTTTCTATCTAATACTAAAAATTTGTGAAAAGTTATTGGGTTTTAAGTATTCATATACAAAATTAATAATGTGCTCGCAATTATAACTAATAATAAACCTTTGTAAACAATTACAGCTTCAAGTAACTATTCTTAATAAAAAAAAAAACAAGTTGCAGACAGATGGTTTCACTCATACCAGTCTATAACTAATTATTCGCCGACAGTTGATAATTTTCAAATATATATATATATATAACCCAGATAGCAACGGACACCACTACTCCTGATCAAAGTGAACCTAGGCACTATAGCAAGAAAAGAAGACTCCCCTATTTCCAGAGTTTCAGGACTGGAGCCCCGCCACCAGATACAGTTTAGTGTCATACCCATGATAATCAGTTTTGAGAGAGTCTTACCTCTCCGAGGCGGGTGCAGTCGACGTACTGTTAGCCCAACTGATATGGCATAAGATAAATAAGTCTTAATGTTTAATGCAGGAAATTTTTCGTTGAACAATGCTCTGTAGTCGATTAGACGAGATGAGGTCAGTAACAATCAATTGAAGACATTACTTGAGAATAATCAACGTTATTCAATGTAGCAGTGATCCAACAGATTCAAGCCTTTCATTGCCATTATTGTCAAATTTACTGATTTGGATTGAGAGTACCTGTTAGGATCCCAAATGGGAGTCATATAGATCAGTTTCAAAATTATTCGTATTTAATATTTGATACCATAAAACAAAATTATTAGCATTAAGAATAGTTACTTGAAGCTATAATTGATTACAAATTATTAGTTACTAGAAGCCATACAACTGTGTGCAAACGTCTATTTTTGAAAATAAATTTTAACTTGAAACCATGTAATTATTTGTATTAGATTGGAATACTTTAAACCAGACGAGTGAGTGCAAATTATTTATATTAGAAATACTTGATATCATGTAGTCCAGTAAACTGAGACTGAAAAATATGCCGACTGCATCCCTTCAGAGGGATAAGACGCCCATTCCTAACGTGAGTCCTGATTATGTCACTGAACAATCAGATGCTGAGACTCCAGTCCTGGTCCATTTTCTCCGACTGCATCCCTGCAAAAGAGTAAGACCCCCGTCCTCAACGTGAGCCTGATTATGACACTAAACAATCAGATGCTGAAACTCCAGTCCGGGAATTTTGGAGAATGTGAAGCGCTTCCTTATTGCTATTCAATTCCAGGTCCACTCTGACCTGGAGCATTGGTCCCTGTTAAGATACTATCTATGTCTTAAATAGAACTGTTTAATCATTTACTTTACTTGAAACCTTTTAATTGTATACAAACAAATTTTTAGTATTGAATTGAATTTTTAATATTTTATAGAAATGCTCGGAACTATTCAACTGTATGTAAACAAATAGTAATACTGGCAAACAAATGCGCTCTTGCTCGTTTAAAAAAATAATGTCACCAACAAGCTATTCATTTACAAATCATATATAACGTATGTTTAAACAGACTTTAGCATTAAATAACCATCAAGAGTTGATATGCCATTAAACTAACCCAACTTTGATATCATAATTGCTGGTAAAAACTTCAGAAACAACTACACAAAAAATGTAAGTATAAACGAATAATGATTTGTTTTGGTTTGGTTTTATGGCATATAAACCCATGTAGGTTATTTAATGCCAAATCCATTTTATACATATAAACAGTTCTATTTCAAATAATTCAGTTTAGCGTAAGTATAGATTTTTGTTTATTCACAGTTAAATGTTAAAACTGTTCTATTTCAAACAACCCAGTTTAGCACAAGTACACGGGTTCAATTTCAAAAACAGTTTTATTTCAAACTATTCAGTTTTGCATAAGTACACAGTTTAGTTCAATTTAACCCATAGATAGGACCCTTATCAGGTGCTACCACTCTCGGTCAGAGTAGACCTGGGAGTGATGGCAATAAAGGGGTACTGCGCATTTCCCACAGCTCCAGCATTACTGGAACCTCACCATCAGATTGTTTAGTGTCATATTCAGGACACTCATTCCAGTGGGAGGTTTTGCCGCTTTGCAGAAAAAAAGGACAATGAACGTGATTTCCTAACCTGTAAGCACAAAATAGCCCCAAACGAGTTGACTTGTTGTTAAAAACAATCAATCCAAGCGTTGAAAATTATTAGCTCCTGTTTGGTTATGTCAATCGTTTTCATGCTTGTCTTAAGCAGAAGACAAGCAGAAAATACCAACAGAGCTGTATTTAAATAGGTCATTTCTTTTTCCACAAATTGTTACGAGTGATGTAAACTGGATATTTACCAATGTGAAATGTAAATAATTTTGGGACTAGTAAAATGACCCATCACTATCTGTACCAAAGGCTGAACTTAATCTAAAAATGATGATTATGTATTGATAATGGAATTAAGAGTTATGTATAAATTTACCGAACCCTTCCATCACGAGTAAGATACAATACGGAATCAATCTGAGTTTACAGCTTTCATTTTCCTTGATCGGTTGCCTTACTAAGGTTAAAGAGAAGAGTCTACCCATTTACCTAGAGCTGGTGAAGAAGAGATGGCTGTATGCCTTTCTCAAAGGCCTTAGCACAAAGTGAAACGCAAACAGCCACGTCCAGAATTTGAACTCGGGTCACCAATTCCATTTCCTATGAAAATACCTTTTTTTTTTTAAAGAGGCGTCATTAGCGTATCAATTATGTAATATGAATCTTTCTTGAAAGCCGAATGACTAATTAGAACAAAAGCTGTTTCTAATTGATTAACTGAAAGCAGGAACCGACGAAAAGAATCCGGAAGTAGTTAAGCGAAAAGACATAACATTCCATCAAGATAATGCATGACCGAATGTTTCTTTGGTGATGAAGCAAAAATTATTACAAAATTTTCACTCGTCAGAAATATTCACCAAATACTGACTCTCGGATTATTGAATGCTGTTAATGGGGAAAATCCAATTCCCTGAAAAACTGCCAAAGAGTAGTTATTTGTTGAAAAAAATATAAAGTTCTGAAAGGAGAGAATCATGAAGTTGTCTGGAATTTTGCAAAAGACAGAACGAAATGGTAAATAATGTATTTGATGGCATACAAAACCGGGATTTTCCTAAAATAAATCTCAAAAAATATCTCCCCCTCTGGTTTTATTCGTGAAAATGTCATATCATGGAAGCTAATGTTTACGTAGATATCGTAGATTATCAGGACTTCTATCAAACCTCACGCCATAATATTGTAATATTAAATTTACGTTATTTTGTCCAATAATGTCGAAAATAAATCGACTGGGCTAGAGAATTTTAGAGATAAATAAAAAGAGATGACGTTCAGAGTGATAGTCACAAATTAGAGCAGAGATTGCTTCATTCTCTAAACGCATTTTAAGTACATTCCTGCAATTAAAAAAAAACGGGTCCAATCTATTGGTCAAATAAATCTGTTTGAAAATTATTAGTATCATATAGGAGTTCTTGATAGCACATAACTGTAACTCTTTTGTATCAAGAATATTTGTTTGGTTGGTTTGGTTTGTTGGCATATCAACCTTTGTAGGTTATTTAACGCCAAATCCATTTTTATGTAAATAATCTGTTCTATTTCAAACAATTCAGTTTAGCATAAGTACACAGTTTAATTGTCAAAAATATTTCCATTTCAAACTATTCAAGCAGTTATATGTAACAATTCAGTTAAGCGTAAATAGAGTTTTAATGTAAAAAAAAAAAAAAGAAAAAACAGTTCTATTTGAAATAATTCAGTTAAGCATAAGCACGCAGTTTAAATGTAAGTACGGTTTAATAGTCAAAAACAGTTCTATTTCAAGCTATTCAGTTTACTCAAACAATTCAGTTTAGCATAAGTATGCCGTTAGTTCTATTTAACCCATTGATAGGGCCATACCAGGTGCTACCACTCCGGGCCAGAGTGGACCTGGGAGCAATTTCAATGAAGGAGTACTCCGCATTCCCCAAAGCTCCAGCACTGCTGGAACCTCACCATCAGATTGTTTAGTGTCATATCCAGGACACTCGTTAGGGGGGGTCTTACCCCTCTGCAGAGAAGCAGTCAGTGTATTCTACAGCCCCAGCTGACTGGGCAAGAATATTTGTTTGAAGCTGTAATTGTTGGCTAAGGGTCACTGCTGTTGGTGGCTTGATACCATATAGCTGTGTACAAACAAATGATTTATTACAAAAGAGAAATAATAACTTGAAATCAAATAATTGCGTATAAATTAGTATTGGAAAAGATGAAACCATCCAACTGGGTACAAATTGTTTTTATTATATTGGAATACTTAATATAGAGTGCAGAAAATATGAAACTGCAACAGAAAGAAATGGGAATAAGATGCGATTGCTCCATCTGTAAGCATAGAATAACTCTAGACAGGTTGACATGCCGTTAAAAGCAATAAAAGTCTTGACATGATGTGATGTTTTGGTGGGTTATAGTCACATACATATAGACAATGTGTGTGGGTAACGGTTATCGTTGTTGGAAATAGAAACGTAGTTCAAATCCTGGACTTGGCTGTTTACATTTCACATAGCGCTAATACTCTTGGGAAAGGTATGCATCGAACAATCTCCCTCTAGCTATGGGTAAATAGTAGGTCAGACTAGGCTCTTTAACCTTCGTACGGCAACCAGTCTAGGAGACGGAAAACTGAATTAAAACCTGTTTAACTCCGCTGAAAAACTGATCTTGTGTAGCAACCTACTCACGCAGAGACGTTCTGTAAAAACATAGAAAATCAGAAATTTACTAATATATATCGATGAATTCATTATTGTGTTTTTTTCTTGTAGTAATGACAATCCTTTACACAGATTTATCTCATCAAACCATTTTTATTACAGAACACTCATTTTATTTCTAACTAAAACATAAAAATTAAGCTGACAGCCTTTCCTTGTTCAATATTTTCTGCAGCTTCTATCGTATTTTCTTATGGCTGTAGGAAATAGGAATTGACCACAATAGATGTCTTATAGCAAATCGATGTACACAATAACTTTGTCCTTTCTCATTTTTTTTTACGGTTGCATATCCTAAAAAGCCTCGTGCAAAAATACAACTAATAATTTTTTTATAGATATATTACAGGACATTATATATCTCTTTAATGTAAAACGACACACGCTATGACATGACGACCATAGAAAGCACCATTGTAAACGAATTCATAGATTACAATAATGTGATCTTTACAGTCGTTATGGCCGTGCCAAATTTCTCTGCGACAGTTCCTTCAGACTAAAATGGAAATAAAAGTATGTTTTAAACAAGTTTTGTCCGAGAACATCACACGTTGCACGGACTGCTGACGCCACATGAAATAGAGCGTCTTTTCTAATGAGCTAATGAATTTGAGCCGTACTTTCGTAATTGAATCAAAGAAAGAACAATTAAGCGAAAATGTCCGAACATCTGCTGTCGTCTGCTGAGATTTGCACGTAGAAATGAACGAGAGTTGCGTGCCAAGAAAACGGAAACGTTAAACGCAAGGGAAAATTGATGTTATTTCCTACAGTTTACTATAAAAAGAATATTTTGTTCTTTATTCGTTTAGTTGTTTAGGCGGTTAAATGAAAAGAGAGATTAATATATGCATATATTCTTAGAAGACTAAGAGTATTGTGAATAAATGGGAAAATAAAATGAAAATAGATACATACAAAAATGGGAAAAATGCAAATACTGAGTGAGAGAGAAACAGAGCAGAAATGAAGCGATGACAAAGAGGAACAAGACCAAGACCGAGAAAGAGAGACAAAAAGAAGAGTAAAAGAGAGAAGACAAAGAGACAAGAGAAAGTGAGAGAGAAGACGAAGAGACCAAGAGGAGAGAGAAGTGAAAGAGAAAGAGAGACAAAATGAAGAGGAGAGAAGAAGGAGAAAGACGAAGAGGCTATAAAGAGAGAGAGAGAGAGAGAAGACGAAGAAAACAGAGACAGAGAGACAAGAAGGAGAGAGAGAGAGAGAGAGAGAAATGGAAGTGAAAAAGAGATAAGAGGAAGAGTGGCAAAAAAGAGAAAAAGACTGAAGTGACAAGACAAAGTTCGAAGATTTACAATTCATCCTAACTGCTTTGGTAGATTTACTTTATTTAACAGCATATCCACTCCTTAAGTTTTATTTAATATCGAAATTTTATTCTTTTTCCTCGACAATTACTTTTTTAATCGCATTTTTAAAATCGACAATAATCGTTTGTTTCTACACCATTGTACAGTATCGCGTATTCCATCTAATACAAATAATTTGCGCAGTTTTATGGTTTTAAATGTTCCTCTCAAATACAAATAATTTATGTACAGTTTATGATTTAATAAAAAAAAAACCTTTCGTCAGCATACAGTTAAATATTTCAACATAGACTAATAATATTTAAATTTATTTCACCCATAGCTCCTAACAGATACTACCTCTTAGATTCAGGGTTGATCTGGGAGTAATGGCGACAAAAAAAGGAGCATACACTCTCCAGAATTGAGACCTTACCAATGGATACATTTTAGTGTCTTACCCAGGACACTGCTGAATTGGGTGAAATAATATCATGTGGCGTAAATAGTTATGCATTCAAAACTGCAATAAATAAAGCACCTAATAGGAGCAATGATGGGATAATAGCACATAACTACTTGCAAAACAAAGAACGAGGAATGAAGAGTCTGAAAGAGATTGATAGAAATATCTAGGGCAAAAAGAATAAAATCGGAAATGTGTATGTATATATATATATATCATCATCATCATCATCATGTCGTGCCGCTTGCATGGATATCCCTGACCCTCTCTCGTAACTTCTCTTTATCGTTCATCGCCTAGGGCAGGTCTTCAGGGCTACATCCTGTATCCTCACATAGCTGCTGTATGTATGTTCGAGCTGGTCGTCCTGCTTTTGTTCGGCCATAAGTGGGGGTCCATAGGAGTAGATCACTTATGAGCTCGTCCCTGCTTCTCCAGCATGTCTGGTTCGTCTAACTCGGATAGTTTTTGTGATGGGTGGCAGGTGGCCGTATAGTTGGTGTCTTGTGGGGTATTGCCGCCAGGACTTGTTCAATATTGCTCGCAACATTCTTGTGTGTATATATATATATATATATATATATATATATATATATATATATATATATATATATATATATGTATGTGTGTATGTGTGTGTGTTTTAAATGGGATTTTTTCGTTTAATCAGAAACGTGCGTAAATACTGGTCCGTAGAGCGTGATAAAACCTAAAAAATGTTCTTACCTTCTTATTGCTATTAGTTTTATGTATTTTGAAAAAATACAACTTCAGATGAAAAATGTGAGTAGAATACACGATAAAGGACTAATAATTACTCAATATGCCTCGCACAAAAATATAACTGCATGGCGTGGGAGCAGAAGTAAGAAAGGAAAAGTGGAGCGAAAAAACCCTTCCACTATAAAAAAAAATATTTTAAAAATATGTAGTTGGACGAACTAACTGCACTGAATTGCTGCGCTGGAAAAAAGAATGACAGTATATATATATATATATATATATATATATATATATATATACAATTTCAAGAAAAAAAGACAACAAAAAAACAATATTCTGTCACATTAGGATAATAAATTTATTTCCATCCTGTTAAGAGCATCGATATGAATCAAAGACTCTAAAATCAGAGTCTTTGATTTATTTTATTTTCTTATTGGATCTGAAAAAATAAAATAAATTACGACCAGATTGGAGGGATAGTCAAAGGAAGGAAGGAGAGGGAGAAAAGAAATCCATTTCAGGTATGTATAGCCTTTACCCATGTAAGGCTAGTTCCGGCCCCTTCTCGTTTCAGATTAAGACAACTACACAGCTGAACTGGATTTCGTTTCTCCCATTCCTTTGACTATCCCTCCTATCTGGTTGTAATTCATTTTATTTTCTTATGGGAACTGATGAAGTTCTGTTAAAAATTATTTTATAGTCTTTGATTCATATCAATGCTCTTAACAGGATGGAAATAAATTTATTATCCTAATGTGACCGAATATTGTTTTATTCTTGAAATAATATTATTTGCTCAGTGAATTAGCCCATTACATTGAGCTCTTCACCAGGAATATTTAAATATTCGAAATTTGAATAATTTATTTGTCCTGACGGAATTGTTCCCTTCTCCGGATTTACCGGATTGAAGAATATCTTTGATATATATATATATAAAAGAGAGAGAGAGGACAGGAGAAAGAGAAACTGAGCAAAGAGAAGGAGATACGTAGAAATAAAGAAGTTCATGGATTTTACAGGTATATGCATACAGTGAATGTTATAAGTTTAGCGGACTATTCAGTGGCATTTCATTAGTGACAAATACTGGACCAACTTGGCTTTATTGGTTGGGGAAAGAGAACAGTATTCGATTTCTTTGCTTTTACTCAGACTCGATCCCTGGAATCTAAACCAAAATGCCTCCACCCATCTTAACCACAAAGTGTAAATCAGTTGACTATTAAAAGCTGTGTAAACATTATCACACACACACACACTATATATATATATATATATATATATATATATATATATATATGCGCATGCACGTGTATAGGCTAATGTTAAATACATAAATTGAGCGCATAAATAAGCTACAAATTTGATCGATAGATATACAGAAGAATAAGTGGATAGATTGATTGATGCCAAGGAAAAGAATCGATTGGCTTATACATAGGCCGATAGGTAAATGTATATATGAATGTAAGCAACTCTTTGCCGATCTCCCCAGCTGTTGTATGGCTATTTGCTTTCATCTGAAGCTTTCAGTTCGTCCATTGAATTTACTAGATATCTCAACTCGATATTATTGTTCTCGTCCAAGCCTGATCGATAGGGATTCTTTATTGCCGGTTAAATATATTCTGTACAAGACAGGAATGTGAGGTCGGACGGCTTGGGGCGGAGGGGAGAAGAATTCTATATATCTACTATAAATAGAAATGGAACTGTGCGAAACAATAGCAATAACGAACAAATATCATTATTTTGTTGTTGTTGTTGTTGTTGTTGTTGTAGCAGTAGTCATAGGTGTCGTTAATAAAGCAGTGTCTCAATTTACCTGATTTTCAATTGAAAACTAGACGACCCTTAAACCCATCGGGTTTCTGTTGTAACCGCGGTCCTTGATGCTATCGATGCTTTTATTTAGGAAACAATGAAGGATTCTAATCAGTATTTCATTGTTATCTTCGCTATATCGAGAATTTGAATAACCAAGAAAATGAGGTCCAGCGCATACACAACCCCCGCAAAATTACTCAGTTGTAAATTAGACTGGAAATTGTTTTATTCTAAGAATTATATTAGAATTATATTATTTTAAGAATTATATTAGAACTATATTAGAGCAATTTACATTGTAAATTGCTCTAATATAATTCTATTTATGATATGCATTTTAGATGGTTTACGATTACATACAAACATGAGATAGATAGATAGATAGATAGATAGATAGATAGATCTGGGAAAGGGCTTTTGTCATGTAGAAAAAAAAAATTCCAATCCAGGTTCCTCACAAATGACGCAAGGAATTTGTTCTTTTATTCATTTTTCATCTTCTTTCCTGGCAAATACAGCATCAGTCTCCATAATTCTTAACGTCATAGATAGATAGATAGATAGATAGATAGATAGATAGATAGATAACAATTATGTTTTTACAAGCCGATTTCTTACATTGCTGTATATATCCCCACGAGAAAGAAGGTATTTATTCGTATCTGTACTTGATATAAAATATGAAACTTAGAAAATACGATTTAGAAAGAGATTTATCTCCCCTGTGTAATGATTTGATAGTTTCATTCCGCTAACTGGTTTTAAATTCCAGTTCTTATTACAAATGCTCAAAATAGCCAATAAAACACGTTGGCATTTATCCTTTACAAGTTGCTCGCTTATTTCATTTATCATTTTTTGATTTGTTATGTCTATTGACACTGTTATGGCAAATCTACAATATTATTTCTACAATCTGGCACACAACTGCTAAACGATCTTAAAGAAATAATCATTATTTTTAAATATAAATGTGTAATACGCGCATATTATACTTGTTGGTACTGAAATGTTCTCAGACAAACGAAGAAGAGAACAACCACTTCATGAATTTTCTTTTTTTTTTCTTTTTGAATGGCTTAAGAAACTTGAAGATAACGTGTTAAGTATATTCAACTGTTGGAGTAATAGCGCGTATGTATCATGACACAAGGTCAAAGGTAGAGAACCTGTAACCTTCCAAGGATTGTCGAAAGACCAATTAAAATGCGTGTCTATTTTAGAAATTGATATTCCTAGACTTTCCTGGAAAAGAGTAATATCACTAAGTTATTATATGATGAGTAAAAGTTTGTTTTTTTTTCTTTTTAGTCGTATGCATTTATTAAACCAAGTTATTAACTAAGTCTAAACTTCAATTTAGATATAAACATGATAAAAACTCTTATATATAAACCAATATTATAATTGATTCCAGCATGTTAACCCGTCAAGGGTTATTTTTATGCTTAGAGTTGAGTAAATCACGTTCATTACAAATTTATATTTACATGTTTTGTGCAACTGTTTAAGTTTTTGCACCGTTATATGATATCGAATATTCCAAATGCACAAATTTGTATTGTTTCAAGTATTTCTATTAAATACAAATAATTTTTAAACAGATCTCTTTGAGCCATAGTTTGAACCTTAATTGGTACTACCATTCCGGGTTAGAGTTTCTCTGAGAGTAATGGTTATGAAGGAGTACATCATACTCCCCAGATCTACTGAACAGAAGCTTCACAATCAAATGCAGTTTAATGTCACCCTCCCTTTTTTGCGGGGGTTGGGTATCACCCTTCTGCTCAGGGATACAGTTGGCGTATCCCAAGTCCCACCGACATGGCTGACAAATTTTTATGTGCCTTTTAAACAGAAAGGTTCCCTACCACTGCTCTTGACGATTCCATTCTTGGTCGAGCCGAAAACTTGTCAGTATCAACTCCTCGATATGAAAAGGATTACAATATTAACATTTATATCATTAAATATATTTAGCTACAAAATCAAGAAAACATATTTAATTATGCAATATTAATGAAATAATGCAGAAATGTACATGTTCGAATGTTACATCCTGTCAACACTACAAATAAATAATGGACCATTCCATTTTGACTGAATGATAAAAATAAGAAGCACACGACACATCAGAGAGAAAAAGGAAAGAGAAATCACTAATACAAATCCATCAGACGCCTATCGTTTCCTTCTATGGAATAAAAAGCATGAAGAAAAAAGGATTAGATTGTTTATCGGTATGTTCACCCTGTTAAGATTCATTAATTTTAACGGCATGTCAATCCATCAAGGTTTATTTCATACCTAGAGTTTTGGGAATTGCATTCTTTGTACATTTATATTTTCTGCATAGTTGTTTAAGATTTTTTAAAAATAGTTTTATAATCAATTATACACATCTAATACAAATAATTTCCACACTGTTGTATGGTTTCAAGTATTTAACTCACTTTAATAATTATGTGGTTGCAACTTATTATTTCCGTTTAATAATAGCCATTTGTTTGGACACACTTATATGATTTCAAGTAATTAATAATTGATGATCATTGGTAAACAATTATAACTTCAAATAACTATTTTTAATACAACTACTTTACTGATCTATGGCATCAAGTATCTCAGTTTAAATCGAATCATTTTTAAACAGATCTATTTGATCTACAGGCAGAACCTTGACAGGTACTACCACTTCGGTACAGAGTGGACCTGGGAGTAATGGTAATGATGGGATACTGCATGTTCACCAGATCTCTAAAACTGGAGCCTCATCATCAGATGCAATTTACTATCATATTCAGGACACTTCTTTTTTGAGAGGGTGTAAGACTTCTGCGGAGAATATCAACAGCATATTCTCAGCCTCGCTGACAGAGTGAAACCTCATCCTCAACAAGTTGAGCTGACAGTAAGGAGCTCTCTCTCTCTCTCTCTCTCTCTCTCTCTCTGCGTCTTTGTGTACGAATCCATAAAAGGTCACTAATGAGTTCGCCCGTACTTCTCCAACAGTGCCCTGCATGTCTTGTTCGTCTAAGATGTTTTGTGAGTTGGGACGTTAGCGACTCTACAGCTGTTGTTCTTTGAAACTTGTCTAAATATCCTCGTCTTGCTTCTTTTTTTTTTTTTAGTTATAAAATCTGGAGGAAGATTTTCTATGTTAATGATAATTTAAGTTTGGGTTTTTATGAGTTTGTAATTAGGAAGATTTTTTTATAAGAATCTAATATCAGAGTGTTCGTAGAGGGTAGGGGTTTACTTCATATTTATTGTAATGATATTTTTCTATATAGTTTGATTTCTTCCAAAAATTGCAATATGTTATTTGATTCGACACTTAGGGAAAGTTCTTTTAAGTCAGTTATTTGTTAATACTTGAAACGAATATGATGAAAATCACCACAATTAATCAAAATATCTATGTTGCTCAACAGAAGTAAATAAATTTGCTTTCATTTTTAGAACAGTTAATTCTATTTTCTGCAGACCATTTGTTTAGTTTGTTGATACAATTTTGGAGTTGATGTTTTATAATTTGTATGCGTTTTGATTAAAAGCATGTCTCTATATAATGATCAATCTATCCCAGGGTTCAGACGTTTAATTATATTATTTGTTTAAATGTTAAGCTGCATGACAAATAAGATGCTTCCTTGAGGTATTTCCATTTATTGTTCTTTTAATTCAGCAAGGGCAGTGTCCATCCACACTTTGAATATTTTCTCACTTTGGAAATTACGGATGAATATTGGCATTCTGCCTTCCAAGGTCTTTCAAGTCTCTTGTTATGCCGTATCTCCAAATAGTATCGTCAGCCATTTCTAGATAATAAAGAAAAAAAAATGCTGTTAAGTGTTCCTTTTTGATAAAGGCTTCTTGTACAAAAGTTTCCACGCAAATCAGATGATCGATTGTATTTCTTTTTATCTCTGAAACCTGATTGGAATTCGGTGATTAGTTTATTTGTTTTAGGCATCCTGTTGACCTGTGTTGTTTATCATTCTTTCGAATGTTTTGCAGATACAGTTGGTCAAGGCGGTTATCGGAAATTTGCTACGTTTCATGAGTCTCTTTTTCCCCTTTTATGTGGCATGTAAGGATTGAGGCATTCTCCCAGGGATTCTGTGAACGGTAACCGTTACGCCACATACCACGAAACGTTTTGTTTTTTATTGTTGTTTTTTTGTTTTATTTTTTTGGAGGGGGTAGTTATATGAAGTTTTGTGTCGTATTTCTATTTCTTTTCTTTTTTTTTTTCAAGAAATGCTTTTTGTAAACATATTTGTCCAGATTAAAAGTTAAAAGCGCGGTAGGAGTAACCCGTGGCCTGGCTTGTTTACTAAAACTTTTCTTGTTCTCCAATGATATCAGCACCAGAAAAATAAGCTCTAAAAAAGTTTGGCTTCGGGTTACCTCGCTTTTGACCTGAACTACATGGGTGCTAAAAGATTGGTTTGATTTGGTTTTATGGCATATCAACCATTGTAGGTTATTCAATGCCAAATTCATTTTTATACATATAGTAAAGTAAGTAAAGTTGGCGATCATAGTCGAGGGTGAGCCGAAGGCTCCCTTTTCGATAGCTACTACACCAAGGTGTAGGGGATGGCGCTACTCCTTTCCCTGGATTGCTCCACTTTACCCTTGATCCGTACCCTTTAATGCTGAGTGTTAAGCAAGGTGGCATCAAGTACCATTTTTTGAGTCTTTGGTATGACTCGACCTGGGATTGAACCCAGGTCTTCCGGGCCATTGGCGAACACTCTAACCGCTTGGCGAAACAGTTCTATTTCAAACAATTCAGTTTTGTCAACAAAGCTAAATGGTTCCAAGTATTGCTATGTATCACTAACAATTCAATTAGATATCAGACATTTATTTACACACAGTTAAATGTCAAAACAGTTCTATTTCAAACAATTCAGTTTAGCATAAGCACAGTTTATTTCTATTTCCATAGATAAGACCCTATCAGATGCTACCTCTGCGGGCCAGAGTGAACCTGGGAGCGATGGCAATAAAGGCGTACTCCGCATTTCCCAAAGCTTCAGCATTAGTGGAGCTTCGCCATCAGATAGTTTAGTGTCATATCCAAGACAATCGTTGGGGAAGTCGGTGTATTCTACACCAATAACCTTCGTCACTGCCTCTTTCATCTCCTCAGTTGTCTCATAACGACAGCCTCTGAGCTTAGGGAATAACCAAAAGTCACTGGGAGCAAGGTCTGGACTATAGGGAGGATGACGAACTGTTTTGATGCCCATCTTGGTCAAATAGTCTGTGACAAGGATGGAGTTGTAGACTGGTGTATTGTCCTGGTGGAAATGCTACTGACCCGATTTGAAGAGTGCTGGCCTCTTCTGACGGAATCTCTTCCTGAACTCCCTTAAAACCTCAACATAGTAATCCTAACCCTAAGCCGTTGGCCAATCAACTCTGGTGTATTGACTTCGTTACTCTTCCCACACCTCTCATCATCCCTCACAGACTCCCTGCCTTCCTTGAATCTCTTACGCCACTCAAAAACTAAAGCTCGATTCATTCAAGATGCTCCAAAAGCAGTCTGAAGCATTCCATACGTTTCTTTGGCAGTTTTTCCAAGTTTAAAACAGAATTTTATTGCATATCGTTCTTCTAAAGTGTCAGATCGCATTTTTGAAATTCACCAGCTGTGACAATCAGGCTTTAGTAGGGTGTATTCCAATTGCTGCTGTAGCTGTTGATTTAAACCTGAAATCATAAAAAGTGGTCAGTCATCTCATAAGATGTATAGCAATAACCTACTGAATTTACAAGAGTCTACGACAATTTTAAATGCCCATACGAAAAAAGTCTGGAAACTTATCGTATGCACCTCGTACCACTGAACTATATTGTTGGCCATCATTTAGGGGATTCAGTTCCTCAAACTACCTGGTTAACGTTGATTTTTCTTCGTTTAAAGTTAAGTTTCCGTGCTTCTTTCAGGTTTACAAAGGAATCTTGTTTCGTGCAAGATTTATCTCCCTGCTTTTCCTCCCAAATTTCTTAGGTTTGAGTTGTCCAACATGGCTTCTTGCTCACAAATACAGATCTATTTTGTATTCGAGTCCCTTATTTCTCATCCGCTTCTCCTAATAAGAAAAGTTTTGTCTCCTAGGCGATATTTTGTCTTTCTTTTTTTCTTGGAGAAGTAAGCTCTCATTTTTCAAAATTTTTCTATAGGGAGTTCTCTTGTTTTGATAGGTTCATTTCGGTCTATTTTTTTTTTTTTTTTTTTAGATGATGGTCAGATTAGGTGGTGAGTTTTGGTCCCACAGGAAGTTGTATTGACAATATTAGCTTAATCTCCATAATAAATTTTGGCCAGTCATTGTCCCAGTCACAACAGTCTCAAATGAGGTTGTTGTTTTTTTCTGCTCTTGTTTACTGATTAAGATATCCTAACTCTTCACTACATTTATGGATATCGGTTTCAACATGGCGGATTCTATAATTTCTTTTTTAGTTTCTGGAAATTAAATGTTCTGTTTGTCTTTCATTTCTTTTCTTTTATCCAAATTTCACACATCCTTGAGTGATTTCCACTACAGTTTTCACATTTACGCTCTTTGCCACACCTATTTTCAGGTAGATTCGTATCTTCCTGTCTGCATCTTCTGTATATCGATAGTCTGATGCATACACCTTCCTAGTGTCAATACTTTTGGCATCTGCATCATCTGAACAGGTTTAGGAAGTACTGTTCCACATTTTCAATAGTACAGCCACTCTTGATATTTTGAGAAATTAATGGTGTGTTAATATATAGGTATATTCGCATGGATTAATTTGTTTTTGTTTGCTTTTTTTTTTTCAAATATATATCTTTTTCGCATCTTTCACCTCTGGCTAGTTTTAATTTTACCAAAAGGTACTGAGAGACAATTCGAAGCTTCTCACATCCACTCTTGGATGTGTTCAAGGTTTTATTTTCATATGAAAGATTTTCCAGCATTTTTTCTTTTATCAGTTTGTAAAGAGATTGGGTATGTCAAAATTGAAGAGATTACCTTTTATGGATTGTTTTGTCAATGGGATGTCTTCCTTTGATTTCAAGGTTAGGAACATTGGAAAAACTTCGGCAGGTTCCCATTTTCTACGTCTATGTGAACGCTTGGTAGATTTTAGGAATTCTATACAAAATTTTTAAAACTTAAACATTCTTGCTCCCCGCCCTACTTTGAGCTAATTATAAGAAAATATCATGGGAGAAGTCCGTTTACCTTTACAAGGATGCAAGATTAGCTACATACAACTGTACTCCAACTTTTTTCTGCTACTTTAGTATGCAGCAATGTCATAGTTTTATCTTTCAAAGCGACTGACCCAAAGACATCGCTTTTAAACACACTCATCATCATCATCATCGTGTCACGCTATAAGCACGGATATCACTGACCCTTCTCTCGCCACTCCTCCCTATCGTCCATTGCTTCCGGTAGGTCCCCAGGGCTACACCCCGTATCGGCACAGAGCTGCTATACGTAGGTTCGAGCTGGTCGTCCTGCCTGCGCTCGTCCATGTGAAGGGGTCCACAGGAGTACATAACTTATGAGCTATTCCCTACTTCTCCAACTGTGTCCCGCATGTCTGGTTCGTCTAATTTTGATAGTTTTCGTGATGGGTGGTAGGTGGCCGTACAGCTGCTGCTTTGTGGAGTGCTGCCTCCTGGACTTGTTCAATATTGCTTGCAGCATTCTTGTGTAGTTGCCGTCAAGCTTTTTCTCCATATGTTCAGTTAGCGTCCATGTAGTGCATCCATATAGCAGTATCGACACGACCGCTCCTTGGAAGAAACTGTGCTTCATTTCATCAGTCAAGACTGACTTCCATATGACCGATAGCTGTCCATGCCTTTACTAGTCGCGTGTCGATGTCTGCCTCGGTTGATGGGACACTGCTTCCAAGGTAGATGAACTTGTCAACTAGTTTCAGAGTGCTACCGTTTAGTGTGGAGATGTCGCCTCTTTGATTAGTGCGCATTGACACGGAGGCCGATGCCTGCAGCGGCTCGTTCCATACTATGTAGCTGGGTTTCGGCTTGGGCAGGTGCTTTTACCGGAAGCGCTATATCATCGACGTAGTCCGCGTCGGCAATTGTATTTGCCGAGTACCTTCTACTTCTTTCTTTTGTTAGCTTGAAACCGTTTTCTTTGATTTTATCGATAGATGTTCTAAGCACGTAGTCTAGTCAGAAGCAAGAGATTTTTAAGCTATCGTGCTGATAAAATAATCACCACGATGTGCCGTTTTTGCTGTATTGCCATAAAAAAAAATAAAAATAGGTTCGTATGCATACATTTTATAAAATATCTGGCCTACTGCAGTACTCTGGTTTAGCAAACTAATGCCACAAATCAATTTGCAAATGTAAAGAATTCGATCTTAACTGGGTGCCCCAATATTGTGGCATTATTCTCGAATGAGTTAAACTTAGTTAAATAACTATACCAAATGCCACTTTAAAAAAGACATCTATTTCTACTAGCGACTATAGGTTTGGTTTGGTTTCTTTGTTTAATGGCATATCAACCTTTGTAGGCCTAAGCCATTTTCCTAGAAGAACAGTTGTGGTACCATTTAATCCATAGCTGGGAGGATAAGGGGGTTCATACCTTTCCCAAGGGTATTTGCCCGAAAGTGAACGTAATTGTGCGACTGGAGTTCGAACTCGTTTACTACGATTCTGCAGTCCATCGCTTTAACCATTACACAACGAGGACACCTCCCTATATAGAAGTTTCTGATAGAAGAAGAGTAAGAATATTAAATGTGCATCTTGTTTTGCACTTACATCCCTGCCAAGAGTTTCACTAAATCGTAAATAAACAACTATTTAAATAAAAGGCTTTTCGTGATGCTGAACAGAAAAACGAACGGAAACAATAAATATCAATTGCCATGGCGACGTTATTGTCAACCAAAAAATACATTTAAGCATTGAAAACTATTCATTGATAAAGATTTTAGAACTGTGCGTGTTTTTACTAAGGGATGGGCATTCCTTTATAATAAAAAAAAGTCGTTTAGAGGCCATCATTATTAATTCAGTATCGAATCCGGTTCTATTTATGGAATTCATATTATAATTGCAAATAAGAGGAAGTGTTCTATAATAAGCATTTGATAAGTATTTGTCCTAAAAAGTATCGTGATCGCGATGAGTGCGAGTAAAGATTCCTTTACTATTATTGTTAAATCAAAGTGTTTCAGTATCGTCCACGGCTCGCCCAGTTTCGTTTACTGGACGACACTAATTCTACCTTGTGGTTTGTAGTATTTTTAAAAGATTAGTCAGCCGCAGGTTTTAGTCGAAACCTTACAAAGGCACCTCCACAAAAAAGGGGGTGTCCTCGTAGTGTAATGGTTAAAGCGGTGGACTGCGGAATCGTAGTACGCGAGTTCGTACTCCAGTCGCGCTATTACATTCATTTTCGGGCAAATACCCTTGGGAAAGGTATGAACCCCCTTATCCTCCCAGTTATGGGTTAAATAGCACCACTACTGTTCTTCAAGGATAGTGGCTTTGGCATTAAATAACCTAAAAAGAGTTGATATGCCATTAAACAAAGAAACCAAACCAAACCAAACCACACACACAAAAAAAAAAAAAAAAAATGAATCCCGGAATACACAAGCATTGTTTTCATGAACTTTTCGTGGTGGGTGGATGGAGGTCACGTACAACACTTCGCTCTTCCAGACGACCTAAGTGCACTGACTCTCACTGTTGCTATTTGGACTTCAACTCGGTGCTCTGTGGAATTGCCACTTGCTAACTATTTCTCGGATTAGCGCTCCGGACGATCCATTACTTGTCACTTCCCAGGACTCAAACTGCTACTGGACTTTACTTTGTTCATGATGTAATGATTATCGTTGTAAGAAATGGACACAAAGACAAGAGTTCAAACACCTGGACGAGGCTGACTGCATTTCCCATAGCACTAACACCCTTGGGAAAGTTACGTATCCAATTATTCTCCAGCAATTGGTTAATAGTAGGACAGACGGCCTTCTTTGGCTCTGATTAGGCAACCAGTCTAGGAGAAGGAACATTTTTAATTCAACCGGTTAAACTCCTCTTAAAAACTGACCTTTTTTCACATCCTGCCCGTGCGAAGGGGTTGGTTAATACATATATACTGAATTTTACTCGTCATGTGACAACCTCTAGTGAACAGTAGGAGGGTTAGAGACCCCCAAGGCCAACCTAGTTACGGCTAGTGTCCAACGCCTAACTATCTCCTCGAATATATAAGCTCCAGACTTCAGAAAAAGAAAATCACCCCTCCCATATCGATCTCCCGGAACTAAAGTACCATAAAAAAGATAAAATATTTATCTTGTGAATTCTTACTGTACTTGCACCAAGGAATTTATTACAGATAAACGACTCTTTCATCTCCATCGAGAAATCTTTCTCTTTTATTATCTGTAAATATGTGCTAATCTCCCAAACGTTTTGCTCTCCTTTTGATACTTCGTTACATACATCTCTGTGTGTTGTTGTTGTTTGTTGAGTTTTATGGCATATCCAACCTTTGTAGGTTATTTAACGCCAAAACCATTTTTATGTAAATAATCTGTTCTATTTAAAACAATTCAGTTTAGCATAAGTACACTGTTTAATTATCAAAAACATTTCCATTTCAAACTATTCAAGCAGTTATATGTAATAATTCAGTTAAGTGTAAATACAGTTTTAATGTCAAAAAACAGTTCTATTTGAAATAATTCAGTTAAACATAAGCAGGCAGTTTAAATCAAAGTACGGTTTAATTGTCAAAAACATTTCTATTTCAAGCTATTCAGTTTACTCAAACAATTCAGTTTAGCATAAGTATGCTGTTAGTTCTATTTAACCCATAGATAGGGCCCTATCAGGTGCTACCACTCCGGGCCAGAGTGGACCTGGGAGTAATGGCAATGAAGGGGTACTCCGCATTCTCCAAAGCTCCAGCACTGTTGTAACCTCACCATCAAATTGTTTAGTGTCATTTTCAGGACACTCGTTGGGGGGGGTCTTATCCCTCTGCAGAAGTGCAGTCAGTGTATTCTACAACCCCAGCCGACTGGGCAATACACAGAGTTAATGTCAAACAGTTTTATTTCATATAATTCAGTTCAGCATAAGTACACAGTTTAAACGTCAAAACAGTTCTATTTTGAGCAATTCAGTTCAGCACTAGTACGCAGTTCCAATGTCAAAACAGTCCTATTTTAAACAATTCAGTTTAGAATAAATACGCAGTTTAATTGCAAAAATCAGTATAGTGAAAGAAGCAAGGTTTAGTTCTATTTAACCCATTGATAGGACCCTTATCAGGTGCTACACCACTCCGGGCCAGAGTGGACTTGGGAGCGATGGCAATGAAGGGGTATTCCGCATTCCCCAAAGCTCCAGCATTGCTGGAACCTCATCATCAGATTGTTTAGTGTCATATCCAAGACACTCGTGGGGGAGGAGGTCTTACCCCTCTGCAGAGAAGCAGTCGGTGTATTCTACAGCCCCAGCTGACTGGGCAATCTCTGTGCGTGTATATATATATATATATATATATATATATAACACACTGAGATGCATGTATAAAAGTATATATATATATATATATATATATATATATATTAAATTATATTATATATATATATATCCGTTTCACTTCGACCTAATGCACTTGAGAAAGGCACGAATCGATCTGCTCTCGCCCCAGCTACGGGAAAATAGGGCAGGATGGGTTCTTCAGCTTTAGTTTAACAACCAGTATAGGAGAAGGAAGACTGAATTCAAATCAGCTTTAATCTGCTTAATAATTGATTTTGAGTTACATGTGCTCGTGGCGGAGGGGTTGGGTTAATAAATATGCACTACATCTATGCCCACGCTCTCACCCAGATTCATATACATACATATATGCTACGCCTGAAAGCATACAAAGACGTAGCCACCAATACGAATATGTATTAAATAGATGCACCTTCGAGAAGGAGAAGAGCTTTCAGTATCAGCAAATTGGATTGCAAACGATTTTATTCTCATAGGACATTTTAATATTAATTCACTAGCAAATCTTTTGATATGATGTACAATTTTTCCTGTGTTAGACTAACATAGGAAAATCAGATTATTATAATAAAGGTCTGGTAATGAACTCGGAATATCAGGATTATTAGAAAAGGGATTACACTGTTGTTGAATTTGTAATCTTTATTTGAAATCACACGCGTTCTCTTCTCTTGATAATTTGCAGATTAGAATCTCTCATTTTCACCGGCGTCTTAATTCTCTTTATTGATACACCGCTGAGTCGGACCCATTTTGATGAAATCTCTATCAACGGAGTTACAACTACTAGTCTACATTATATTCTTCGAGGTAAAATAGCACTGATTGCGTGTTTAATGGTGAATGTGTCTGGTTCTCCATAAGCAAGGCTGTAATGCTAAAATCGGACTAATCTTGTAAATAACAATTTTCTTTCGAAAGGCAGGAAAACCAACTAAAGATATGTCTTTAATCCCATATCCTCCATCTTAATATTTTATAACCACCGAATTGCATAAAGATATTGATAATTCACCTGTAGAACATTACTCTGCTTAGGAAAGCCTGATACAAGATTGAAAAGTTGAGGTTTGTATCCGAAGAGGACAAAACTCACTTGAAAGAAACCAACATATCATTCGTGTATGTCATGAGTAATCTATGAATTAACACTGCTGTAACAACCCACCAACCAAGAAGTCTGCCGTACGTCAAGCTAAGAGGAGAGGGAATAGACTAGGCTAAGCTAAGCGAAATATACCAAACATATCTAACTTGTGAACTTGACAGCAGGCGGGCAGGCTAAGGAAATTCCTAGCATACCAGATCTCTTCACAATGACTTAGAGCAGTGTTTCCCCAATAGGAACTGTACGCTTCTCTTGGATGATGCTATAAGAGGGCGCCGACTAAAGTTATATCACAAGGGGTGAGCATCAAGAGGCTTGAAGGAACAGTGAGCAGATTTGTGTATCCTCATCTCAGTAGTAGAGATAAAGAGAGATTAAGTGAGTAGAGTGTTCGCCAATGGTCCGGGAGACCTGGGTTCAATCCCAGGTCATGTCATACCAAAGACTTTAAAAATGGTACTTGATACCTTCTTGCTTAACACTCAGTATTATAAGGTACGTATCAAGGGTAGTGGAGCAACCCAGGGAAAGGAGTAGCGCCCTCCCCTACACCTCAGTGTAGTAGCTATTGAAAAGGGAGCCTTTTGGTCGCCCTCGACTATGGTCGCCAACTTTACTTTCCTTACTTTACCACCATGCAGTCAAATTTGATTAAGTTTTAGTCGACAGAGGACGCACGTAGGCACCGTTCGCGCCACTTAGCAATGCAAGGCGAGTAGCTTCTGGGTGCCGGGTCAACTTTAAAAATATTATGTTTGTAATAATGACGAAGTACTCTCTTCTAACAGGGGACCATATTGATCTAAGGTTTAAGAAAGTAAGGGCAGCAACCATTATCTTTCAAACAAGAAAACTGAAGCTAATCCCTCCACAAATAATGACGTTACTTCAATGTTTCCCAACAAGGTTCGTATCACCTCTTCACAGAGCAGTATAAAAGTTATGAGAAAGTAGTGAAAAACTTGAGTATAATTTAAAGAGGACAGAAGTCATTCAACTATTTTAGATGATCGATTGATTTTAAGGGCATGTCAACCTGTCTATGGTTATTTTATGCCTTAAGGTTCGGAAATTGTGTTCATTGTACGTTTTTTTTATTTACCAACCCCTCCGATCGGGCAGGATATGACACAAGGTCAATTTTTAAGCGGAGTTTAACAGGTTTGAATTCAGAGTTTTCCTTCTCCTAGACTAGTTGCCTAACCAAGGCTGAAGAACCTAGTCTGTCCTACTATTTACCCATAGCTGGAGGGAGAATATTTGGATTCATACCTTTCCCAAGGGTATTAGTGCTTTTGTGCAGTTTCTTAACAGTATTTTATCCACAGATATTATAGCAAGTATTCCAATCGAATACAAATAATTTAAACACAGTTTTATGATTTCAATTATTTCTATCATATACTAATGATTATGTACTTTCAAGAAATTATTTTTATTCAACAAAAGTTATTTGTTTGCATACAGTCATATGGTTTCAACAAACTGATAATAGTCTTAAGTAAACAATTATAGCTTCAAGTAACTATTCTTCATACAAATAATTCAGTTATATGACATCAAGAATTCCTACGGAAAACGAATAATTTATAAACAAGTTTTTTAGTCCCACAGATGGACCATCATAAGTTCTCTACAACTCTGGGTCCGAGTGGACTTAAGTGAAATGATAATAAAGGGGTAATCTACGCTTGTCAGACCTGGAGCCTTACCATCAGATGACATTTAGAGTCATACCTAGGACACAGGAAAATGTTCAAAACTACTGATAGTATAAATTTAAAAAAAGATAAATGTCACTTTTTTGCCAGGTGTCACATTTAAACAAGCATATATATATATATATATAGAATTAAGTAAAACCTGTTGTGATTTAAAACATCCAACCTAGAGATAGGCTTAGATACTAATGTTTGAATATAGGAGGAAATCAACTGATTGTGATTTTTATGTTTTTTATTACCTAATATCAGTCATCTGATTTTTTCAGTGTTAATCTCATTTAAAATAAAAAATGAATTTAGCAGTTATTTTCAATTGTTATTGCATCTTAACAAAAATGTTGCTTAAAAGTTTATAGTCTATCACCTTTTATTTTTGTTTGTTTTTTTAACAAATAATTCATGTCATCTGCGTTATTAATTTCATAAATTGGATTAGTTGGTGCGAACGAGCATATTTAGTCGAATCCGCTCGCACCAAGGTCCAATACTTCCATTTGTGTGTCACCGAATAAACAAACAGACAGACAAGATAAGTTCATTGACACAGAAATATTTTATACAAGAATAATAAACATACAAAAGTAGTGACGAGAATATACAAATGTGACCCAACAGATAAAATATGCGCATATTCTTCTATGAACAAGCAATATATGAAACGGGTACAAAATGGAAAAAAATATTGTGTTTGAAGGTCATAAAGATGTGGATTTTATGTTTCGATGACGAGGCGAGAGACAGTGTCCATCGCTGGGAGTAGAGGCACAATTCTCAACTATTCAAGGACAGGTAAAAAAGACACATCTTTACTGTTGAAAGAACAGAAAAAAAGAGAACGAGATGAATTCTTGGATTGGCACGTCATTACGTACACGCCCATATGATGCGAGGAAGACAATTATTTATTGTCACCCTGCATATAAAATACATTTTTTTCATATAATGAATAGAATCTTTTGGTTTGGTTTGATGGCGTATCAACCATAGTAGGTTATTTAATGCCAAAATCCATTTTTATACATATAGTGAAGTAAAGTTGGCGACCTTGGTAGAATGTGACCCGAAGGCTTCCTTTTCAATAGCTACTACACCGATGTGTAGGAGAGGGCGCTACACCATTCCCTGGATTGCTGCACTTTACCTTTGATCCTTACCTTATTGTGATGAGTGCTAAGCAAGGCGGCATCAAGTACCATTTTTTTAAATCTTTGGTATGACTCGAATTGGGATTGAACCTCGGTTTCCTGCACCATTGGTGAACAATCTAATCAACAGTTCTATTTTTAACAATTCAGTTTAGCATAAGTACGCAGTTTAAATGTCAAAACACTTCTATTTCAAGCAATTCAGTTTTGCATAAGCACATTGCTTAGTTATATTTAACCCATATATAGCACCCTATCAGGTGCTACCATTCTGGGCCAGAATAGACCCGGGAGCGATGGCAATAAAGGAGTACTCTGCATTCCCCAAGGCTCGAGCATTACTGGAGGCTCGCCATCAGATTGTTCAGTGCTATATCAAGGACACCCGTTAGGGGAGTCTTACCTCTCTGCAGAGATGCAGTCGGCGTATTCTACATCCCCAGCCGACTGGATCAAGATTCTTTTGATAACGTAAAATTGTTTCTCTCGTGATATGTATTTAGTTCATGCCAGTTGTATGCGGTTTTGGTTTTGTTTTATATGTGGCATATCCATTTTTGTGGGGTATTTAATGTCAAAGCCATCCATGTAGAAATATAGAAGATGTACTACTTAACCTATAGTAAGTCGGATAAGTGGGTTCGTACCTTTCCACAAGGTGGATTGGCATAACAACCCTTGTGGGTTATGAAATATATCATCTCTCTCTCTCTCTATATATATATATATAACATATAAACGAATAGTTTGTAGGTAACTTATTTTTTAAATGAGTTGTTTTCACTCAAATGTTTTCAAGTACTGCAATTTAACCTAAGTAATTCTATTTATCAAGTATTCGTATTCCTATACAATAATAATTTGCACACAGCTCTATGATTTCAACTAATGATAATAATCCTTAGTCAAAGTTAGAACAGTTCTATTTGGTCCATTGATGCGACACTAACAGGTACTATCACTCCGGGTCTGAGTAGACCAGGGAGTAATGGCAATGAAGAAGGTACTCCATATTCTTTAAAGTTTCAGGACTGAAGCCTCACCATCTGATGCATTTTAGTGTCATATTCAGGATACACGTTAGGGGGAGTGTCTTGCCTCTCAACAGGGGAGCAGTCGGCTTATTCTACAGCCCCAGTCGAGTGGTCCTTTCCCAAGAATATTAGAATGAAAGTGAACGCAATAGCGCAACTTAAGTTCGTATTCGCTTACTACGATGTTACAGTTCAGTAAGTTAACCACTAATCCACGGAGACCCACCCTCTACTAGTTGTATGAAGCTATGAGTAGAACAACAAATCGGAATGACTTATGAATACAGAAAGGAGATTACGAAGATAAAGTTAATCTCGCTTCTGTATCTAAATAGATAATTCAATGAATTTACTGTTACGGCTTTGCAAATTGGACCGGATTCGAAAGTGCCTCAACCGACATAACGGAACAGTCTATTGACATATTTTCTGTGATTTTATACCTGAATATCTAATTTTTTTACCCACCAGTCTAATTTATCTCTATTCGTTTTGTTTATTATTATTATTATATGAGCAAATTTATATACAATATGAATATACTATCAGATCAGTAATTTCAGAAATATCTATACGAGAGTAATTATGCTATCTCAGTTCTAAACACCTGCGAAATTTCAGCGGGTTCAGTTAGTCTATTCAAAGAACACTGTGCTTATTTCATTGTTTATATATTCGTTGCTTCGTCTGTAATTTCTGCTAAGATGAGAGTGTGGTATCTGTCCGCCTTGCTGACAAATAAAGTATCGCTCATCGATACTTCTACAGAGGATAGAGGTATAGTATCTCTACTCATGAAAATATATTACAAAAATAAATAAATAATAATTCATGCGTCTATTTTGTTTTGTTTTCGTATTTACTTTTTAAAGTACTAAATTTATTACTCTTCAAAATGATAATTATTTTCCTCTGCATATATCCTTTTCTTTAACCATGAGTTTTCCACTGACATTGATACTACATTCTGACCCAAGATAAAAGTGTCAATACCCATCTGAATAATCCCTTTACTTTATATAACAAAATTAAAAGTCATGACGTGTCCCTAATGGATGGCTTACATGATGCCCAGCCACGTGAGGTTTTTTGTCTATTTTTATTATATTTCTATTTAATAGTTAAAAAATAATCATATTACTCTGTATTTTATTTAAAATAATCATATTGCTCTGTATTTCATAAAAAATAATCATATTGCTCTGTATTTTATAAAAATAATTATATTTTATATAAATTATCATATTGCTCTGTATTTTTTGTATAACGAGCCCAGCATAATTTTTTTTTATCAAACACGTTTTTAGCATTTATTTTTCATTATATATCCCACTCACACAGTTTTTCTATGCTGAGCTATTAAGTGGCAATCGTTCTATCGGATTACAGAAACTCCTCTTTAAAGACAACCTAAAGGCCACCATCAAAAACTTTAAGATGCTCGCGTTTTCTCTTGAAAAATCTGATGTAAGATATTCTAATTTGGCGTAGCCAGGTGAACAAAAGAATGGAGCTCGCCAAGGTTGCAAAACTGCTGCTGAAGACAAGTGTGCAGTGAAGAAAAAATCAAGCAAATTGAGTAACTGGCCTAAAATGCATTAACCAGAACGAAATGTTCTTCGATGGGATAGGGCCAATTAGTTACCTCTGGGAGCTTTCAGGTATATTTTTTTACTGTCTTGGGATGTTTTATGCGTGAAGGTTAGGAATAGAGTACGTTGTATTTTTATATCAACATTTTTGAGTCGTTGTTCTTTAAAGAGTTTTCTTTTACACGGTTATATGTCAAGTATTCCTATCTAATACAAATAATTTGCACAGTTTTATGCTTTCAAGTATTCCTATCAAGGACTGATAATTATTTGGTTTCAATTTATCATTTCTAGAAGCTGTATTTACCAACCCCTTCCCTGGTTTAAAGTATTCCTATTTAACACTAATTTGTACACATTATTGGGTTTCAAATAACTAAATCTACAGAATCTTTTATTTGCATAAAGCTACGTAGCTTCAAATAAGTAATAATCAGTTGTAAACAGTTATAAGTTTGGTTTGGTTTCTTTGTTTAATGGCATATCAACCTTTGTAGATTATTTAATGCCAAAGCCATTCTCCTAGAAGAACAGTCGTGATACTATTTAACCCATTGCTGGGATGATAAGGGGGTTCATACCTTTCCCAAGGGTATTTGCCCGAAAGTGAACATAATAGCGCGACTGGAGTACGAACTCGCGTACTACGATTCCGCAGTTCATCGCTTTAACCATTACACCACGAGAACACTCCCTAAACAGTCATAGATCCATGCTGGTTGGTTGGTTGGTTGGTTTTTATGGCATGTTAGCCTTTGTAGGTTATTTAGTGCCAGATCCATTTTTACCAAATAATCAGTTCTATTTGAAACAATTCGGTTTAGCATGAGAACACAGTTTAATAGTCAAAAACATTTCTATTTCAAGCTATTCAGTTTAGTCAAACATTTCTAATTCAAACAATTCAGTTTATTATAAGTATAGATTTTTTTTTACACAGAGTTGAATATCAAAAAATTTCTATTTCAAACAATTCAGTTTAGCGTAAATACAGTTTCAATGTTAAAAACATTCCCATTTCGAACAATTCACTTGAGTATCTGTACGCAGTTTAGATGCCAAAACAGTTCTATTTCGAGCAATTTAGATTAGCATTAATACGCAGTTTAAAAGCAAAAAAAAACTCTCGAAACCGTGGTTTAGTTCTATTTGACTCATAGATAGGACCCTTATCAGGTGCTACCACTCCGGGGCCGCAGTGGACCTGGGAACGATGGCAATAAAGGGGTACTCCGTATTCCCCAAAGCCCCAGTATTACTGGAACCTCACCATCTGATTGTTTAATGTCGTGTACAAGACATTTCGTTGGAAGTTGTTACTCCTCTGCAGAGGTGCAGTCAGTGTATTTTACTGGCGCAGCCCATTGGGCAAGTTATAGGTTCATGTGACTAATCTTAACGTAAATAATTTGCAGTTTTATGGTATTAAGTCTTCCTAATCAAACAATTTCCAATCAAGTTTGGGTTTTATTGCATATCAACCTTTGTAGGTTATTTAACGCTAAATCTTTTTTTTAGGAAAATAGTTCTATTTCAGATAATTCAGTTCAGCATAAGCACGCAGTTTAAATGTAAGTACAGTTTAATAGTGAAAAACATTTCTATTTCAAGCTTTTCAGTTTAGTCAAGCAGTTCTAATTCAGCTAATTCAGTTTATTATAACTTCAGATTTTGTTTACACACTGTTAAATGTCAAAACAGTTCTATATTAAACAATTCAGTTTAGTTTAAGTACAGTTTCAATGTAAAAAATCAGTTCCATTCCAAATAATTCAGTTTAGCAAAAGCACACAGTTTAAATGTACGTACACAGTTTATTTTTTAATCAAACAGTTCTAATTCAGATGATTCAGTTTAGTATAAGTACAGGTTTTGTTTGCACACAGTTAAATGTCAAAACAGTTGTATATTATACAAATCAGTTTAGTGTAAGTACATTTTCCATATCAAAAACAGTTACATTTCTAACAATTCAGTTTACCATTAGCACAAAGTTTAAATATAAGTACGGTTTCATTGTAAAAAAAACATTTCTACTTCAAGCTATTTAGTTTAGTAAAACAATTCAGTTTAGCATAAATATGCCATTAATTCTGTTTAACCCATAGATCGGACCCTATCAGGTGCTACCACTCCGGGCCAGACTGTACCTGGGAGAAATGGCAATGAAGGAGTACTCCGCATTCCCCAAAGCTCCAGTATTACTGGAACCTCACCATAAGATTGTTTAGTGTCCTATCTAGGACACTCATTGGGGTTCTTACCCCCCCCCCCCTGCAGAGGTGCAGTCGGTGTATTCTATAGCCCCAGCCGACTGGGCAAAATTTTTCAATCAAATATATTTAAATCATAGATAACTGGTACTACCATGTCTGATCAGGGTGTCCCTTGGAATAATGGCAATAAAGAGAGTACTCCACACTCTCGTGCTTCAGAAGTAGAGCCTCACGCTTGATACAGTTTAGTTTCATACCAAGGATATTCATTTTTGGTGGTTGATACTGTTAGCATATTCTAAGTCTCCCCGACTGAGCTATTTTAACTAAGGTTAATGAAACTGTGTCACTATGGCTAATGACTTTATTTAACACACCAATATGTTATCTTTGCAGAACAAACAATTTATTTAAATCTATATTTAGATAAAGTGAAAAAAGAAAATTATGTATTTTTTCCATTTTCTGTGGGGAAAAAAATCTGTTTTATGCTGCGTAACCTTCAACGAGTCCGCCATTACTATCGATGCAAATTTGCCTTTAGCTCCCATTGATGACATCGTTTCTTTTATTTTTAAGATCTGGATTCGTTTTCAAGAAGTCTATTTCAGCTGTGATGCAGATTCTTAAATTTTCTAAATCGGGAGGTGATGTTGGCAATAATTTCTTCTTTAGATGAGGCCATTAAAAAATAATGATATTCCGCTGCTTTTTGGTGGCCTTCACTCGATAAAGAAAACAGTTTGAATACGACGAAGTTAAATCTTAAATATTTTTCGACGGCTATAGAAAATTTTCTGCGTTTAATAACACAAGCAGATTCAAATTATTTCTATTTTTACGAAAGTTATTCAAATCTCAAAATGGGCGTACTTATTTTGTGGGTCATGCATTATAAGGAAACAGCAAAATTCTTGTGGTAGGGAAACAATGACTGTATTTGTATTCTAGCATCGACTGCGCTGGAATTCTACATACATAAGTAAGCTATAGGAATTTCTGCCTCCTACATTGATCATAGTGCTACTGCCTCCCTCATAAAACTTTGACTCTGTCAAAAAGGAAATTAGATAATTGAGCCCCGAATTTTGTCGTCTTTGAAATGGTAAACTGATTGGATTTAATGGTATGTTAACTTGTGAAGGGTTATTTTATGCCTAGAAGATAGGGAATTGTTTTTATTGTACGTTTATATTTACATTTTTGTGTAGTCATTTTTGTTTCGCATACAGTTATATGATATCAAGTATTCCTGTCAAATATAATTAATTTGCACACAGTTATATAATATCAAGTATCCCTGTCGAATATAATTTGCAACCAGTTATACCATATCAAGTATTCCTGTCGAATATAATTAATTTACACCCAGTTATATGATATCAAGTAGTTGGTTGGTTTTTATGGCATATCAACCTTTGTAGGATATCTAACGTCAAATCCATTTTTATGTAAATGGTTCTATATAAAAAAAATTCAGTTTAGTATGAGTACAGTTTATATGTCAAAAACATTTCTATTTCAAATTATTCAGTTTATTCAAACAGAGCTAATTCAGTTTAGTATAAGTACAGATTTTGTTAACACATACTTAAATGTCAAAAACAGTTCAATATTCAACAATTCAGTTTAGCATAAGCACGCAGTTTAAATGTAATATATTATAATTGTAAAAAAACATTTCTATTTCAAGCTATTCAGTTTAGTCAAACAGTTCTAATTCAAACAATTCATTTTAACATAAATATGCAGTTAGTTCTATTTAACCCATAGATAGAGCCCTATCAGGTGCTACCTCTGCGGGCTTGAGTGGACCTCGGAGCAATGGCAATGAAGGGGTGCTCCGCATTCCCAAAAGCTCCAGCATTACTGGAACCTCACCATCAGACTGTTTAGTGTCCTATCCAGGACACTCATTGGTGGGGTCTTTCCCCTCTGTAGAGGTGCAGTCGGTGTGTTCTACAGCCCCAGCAGATTGGCCAATACACGGGGTTAATGTCAAAAAAGTTCTATTTCGAGCAATTCAGTTTTGCATAAATAATCAGTTTAAATGCAAAAAACAGTAAAGTCAAGAAACCATGGTTTAGTTCTATTTACCCCATAGATAGGGCCCTTACCAGGTGCTACCACTCTGGACCAGAGTGGACCTATGAGTGATGGCAATAAAGGGGTACTGCGCATTTCCCACAGCACCAGCATTACTGGAACCTCACCATCAGATTGTTTAGTGTCATATCCAGGACACTAATTAGGGTGGGGTCTTTCCCCTCAGCAGAGAAGCAGTCGGTGTATTCTACAGCCCAAGCCGACTGGGCAAGATGTCAAGTATTCCTGTCGAATATAATTAATTTACACCCACTTATATGATATCAAGTATTCCTCTCGAATATAATTTGCACCCAGTTATACGATATCAAGTATTGCTGCCGAATATAATTAATGATTAATTAAGTTATAGGATTTCAAATATTTCTCTCTGATACTAACATGGGTTCAAGCAATAATTCATATTTAATAATCTTATTTACCAACCCCTCCGCTCGGGCAGGATATGACACAAGGACAACTTTTAAGCGGAGTTCAACAGGTTTGAATTCAGAGTTTCCCTTCTCCTAGACTACTTGCCTCACTACTATTTACCCATAGCTGGAGGGAGAATAATTGGATTCATACCTTTCCCAAGGGTATTAGTGCCATGTGAAATGCAATCAGTCTCGTCCAGGATTTGAACTCGTGTCGCCGTGTCCATTTCCTACGACGATAACCATTACACCACGGGCACCTCCTAAACACCACGGGCACCTCCTTCATATTCAATAATAGTTGTTTGGATACTCTTATCCAATACTAATAACTTTCAAGCAAATCGATTTGATCAATGGATAGGACCATAACAAGTACTACTACTCAGGCTTAGAGTACACTCAGTAGTAATGACAATAAAAGGATAGTACACACAACTCCAGAACTGGAGCTTCACCATCAGACACAAATTTATGTCATACTCAGGACACCCTTTTTTTAAGGAGGGTCATAGCTCTCTAAATGAGATACAGTCGGTGTTATTCAAAGCCCCACCGACAGATACAGAAAAGAGTTTGTAAAAGTGTCGGTACTTAATCAGTATGTTAAAAAGTTGGGGACCTTAGTCGAGGGTGACCCGAAGGCTCCCTTCTCAATAGCTACTACACTGAGGTGTAGGGGAGGGTACTACTCCATTCCCTGGATTGTTCCACTTTACCCTTGATCCATACCTTATAATGCTAAGTGCATAACAACGAGGCATTAAATACTATTTTTGAGTCTTTGATATGACTCCACCTGGGATTGAACCCCCGTCTCCCGAGCCATTGGCGAACACTCGACTCATTAGGCCAATTTCGTTAAAAAAATGTCTCTCAACAGCGGTGAAGAAAAAAAAGGGAGTAGCTGGTTTCTTTGTTTAATGACATATCAACTTCCGTGGGTTATTTAATGCCAAAGCCATCCTTGCAGTGATTTTATTTAACCCATAGTTTGTTGGGGGGGATATGTGAGTTCATACTTTTCCCCAAGTGTATTATTCCGAAAGTGAACCTATTAGCGCGACAGGAGTTCGAACTCGCTTACTTTGCGGCTACATTCCAGCTCCTTAGCCATTACGCCACAGAAACTCCCTAATGAAATATAGAGACAAATACGATGGAATTATACAGTCATCCTTTTATTGTGTCAATGCTGATTTCTTCTACTAAGCGTTTATAATCATCAGAGAAACTTACTTTGTTCAGATGTTCGCGTATTTACAATCTATATCTCCGTGACAGAACAACAGATAAATACTTTTCTGGATCCAGTACGCCACTCATTATAATCATAAATCATGAATGTGATTGCAGCTCTGAGTACCCTGTCTGGCAAGTGTTCCTTTGCGAGACGACAAGGACTTGGTCGACTTCCTGTAACTCTCAGCTGTTCATGATAGATGTCCTCTACCCCAGGTAGGATTTTTTTAAAAAGTTACTTTAAAAAGCTTTTAGTGATCATAAAATGTTATGCGAGGAAATATGATTATTCACTAAGTTTGGATTTGATGTGGCACAAATCCAAATGATCATTAATATGTTATTAAATGACATTAGAATCATAAAAGCATGTTCTGAATAAAATAATTAAAATCTATGCCTTCTACATTACCTACATAATATTCAGCACTATGTCAGAGTCATTAGCTTCGTAACTGATGATTTTACGTAATGATCACGATATTGAAAAGATTAATTGAAGTGGAGAGAGAGAAAAAAGACCAGAACTAACAGAATTTAGAAAATAATGTTTTGGGATACTTCTAGTTTTTATGAATATAGGAAAGAAAATATCATAAAAGATTTAACAGAAAAAAAAGGCCTTGAACTATTACAATACATAAAAACGGACAATATAACTGAACCAATTACTGTACTGAAGTAGAAAAAGCTAATTACTGAAAATTTTGTTGTTTGCAAAAAAAAAAAAAAAAAAAGAAAAGAAAAACCAGTGCAACAAAAACGTCAAAGCACATTAAAATTAACGAGAAGCGAGTCAAATTTGAAAAGTTCAGCTTAGTCTTCAATTCATCCTTTTTTTTTTTTTTTTTTTTGATAGAGGATATGGCTGTTCTAGGAGATCATATAGTGATATCTAAAAAAAAAAGTTAAAAGCTGGAAAAGTATCTGGAGCTTACCAGAGAACTGAACAAGTTGTGCAACATTGCGGTAACTGGTAGTCATTAATGAGCTGCTTGAAGTAGTCCTGAAGAGCAATGCAAAAGAAAATTGGAAAAACTGGAAAATTGAAAAGGAGTTGAAAGTAACTAGGCGACAACAGTTAGCTACAATATGAAGAAGAATAATGATGTAGGGAAGACAATGCTGAAAGGAGGGATAGAGCTTGCCAAGTGACGTCGCAAATTTCCTACCTATTACTAGTGCACGACATGATGATGACTAATAACTCATATATAAATTTCCTATCAATTACTAATAATTCAAATACAATTACATGTAAAATAATAATTCCAATTAAAATGATAGTCATATGTTTGTAGAGTTATGATTTCAAGTATTCCAATCTAACACCAATAATTCTCAAGCAATTGTATGGCTTCAAGTAACCAAGATTAATAATCATCCTAAGTAAACAATTATAATTATTCTTAAGATACGCACAGAGTTTTATGGTATCAAGTAATTCTTAATATAAATAATTTTCAAACAGAACTATTTGCCTCTCACAGGTACTTTGGAGTAGTGGCAATGAAGGGATACTTCATACTCTTCAGAGATCCAGAACTGGAGCCTCATTGTCGGATGCATTTTAATGTCAAACCAAGGATAACCGTTTTGAGGTCTTATTGCCATGCAGAAGATACAGTCAGTGTATTCAAGCTCCGTCAACAGAACGATTGACAATTTAGAAAATTATATGGTTTCAGGTAAATAATAATCCTTGGTTTAGTTTGATTTTATATCATATCAACCATTGCATGTTATTTAATGTCAAATCCTTTTTATACATATATACTGATTATATAGGATTTGGTTTAGATAGGTTTTATGCCATATCAACCATTGTTGATTATTTAATGCTAAATCCTTTTTAAACATACAAATTAAGTACATATGATTAGTTTTGGTTGGGTTTTCATGGCATATCAACCATTGTAGGTTATTTAATGCCAAATCCTTTTTATACATATATACTGATTATATATGATTTGGTTTAGATAGGTTTTATGCCATATCAACTATTATTGATTATTTAATGCTAAATCCTTTTTAAACATACAAATTAAGTACATATGATTAGTTTTGGTTGGGTTTTCATGGCATATCAACCATTGTAGGTTATTTAATGCCAAATCCTTTTTATACATATATACTGATTATATATGATTTGGTTTAGATAGGTTTTATGCCATATCAACTATTATTGATTATTTAATGCTAAATCCTTTTTAAACATACAAATTAAGTACATATGATTAGTTTTGGTTGGGTTTTCATGGCATATCAACCATTGTAGGTTATTTAATGCCAAATCCTTTTTATACATATATACTGATTATATATGATTTGGTTTAGATAGGTTTTATGCCATATCAACTATTATTGATTATTTAATGCTAAATCCTTTTTAAACATACAAATTAAGTACATATGATTAGTTTTGGTTGGGTTTTCATGGCATATCAACCATTGTAGGTTATTTAATGCCAAATCCTTTTTATACATATATACTGATTATATATGATTTGGTTTAGATAGGTTTTATGCCATATCAAGCATTGTTGATTATTAAATGCCAAATAATTTTTTATACATATATATTAAACATATGATTTCTAAAACACATTTTGTAAATAACATTTTTAAACAAGCCAAACCTCCTTTTTTGCACATCGTTAAATGGTTTCACTTATTTCAATCTAATACGAATAATTCTATTTACAATTAGTCTTTTGTTTGCACACAGTTAAATGTTTTCAAGTATTGTTATTTAATACTAACAATTCAATTAAACATCAATCACTTGTTCATACACAGTTGAATGATCAAACAGTTCTATTTCAAACAATTCAGTTTAGCTGAAGTCATTTGTTTGCACTCAGTTTAAACATCAACCAGTTCTATTTGACAATTAGATAGGACCCTGTCACGAGCTACCACTCCAGAGTAGACCTGGAAGCGATGGCAAATGAAGAGGTACTCCGCATTCCCAAAGCTCCAGTAATACTTGAGCCTCACTATCAGATTGTTTCGTGTCATAACCAAGACACTTGTTTCGAGGTGGGGCCTACATCTCTGCAGAGATGCAGTCGGTGTATTCTACAGTCCTAGCCGACTGAGCCAAATAATCCTTTGTAAACAATTCTACCTTCAGTTAGCTATTATAAACACAAATATTTTGCAAAGTGTTAAATGGTTTCAAGTATTCTTATGAGACAATAGAAATTATACTTAATGCACAGATACATAGTTTAATGTACTTCAACCCAATATTAATAATTTTCAAACAGATTTATTTGATCTATAGAGAGAACCCCAACTCCGACAGGGTTGATTTTAAAAATTGAAGGAACATTCTTCGGCACTTGGACGATTCAAGAAACCATTTTTTATATCCCTTTAAAGCCTATTGCTGTACATTCCCACATCTTTAAAGGTAAACCATACAAGAGATGCACAAAAAGCAATCTAAATTTAATTGTCTGTAAGGGAAAACATACCGAGCTAAAAAGCGTAATTGTGTTCTTCTCTCTTCTCTGGATATTTTTAGATTCACTAAGCCATTGTCAGTGACATTTTCTCGGCTTTACGAATAAAGGACAAGTGTTTTTCACCTTCACATAAAAGAAGTCAGAATTATTCCTTGTGAAGGTTAAGTGGTAAATTCACTGCTCATTCGGTAAAAATCATTCCTTAATTAATAACGTCGAACGAACAAGATAGGTTAGAGTTCGTGTTTTTAATTCAGCACTGAAGACATTTTGTTTGTTTAAGAGAATTGTGCTGGATACTCCAATTCTCAGAAAGTCCATTCATAAGTTTTAAGCTAAAGTTCAAAGATTCTCTGTACATTTTCGTTATTTTAAAAGCAACAATGTGCTGTAGAGTGACAGAGTAAATCATTCTCTAAATATAAAAATCTTCCGACAAGGTTTTATATTATATTACTACTTGAACAAAATACTTAAAAACTCTACGCACAAACAAATTATTCATATATACACACAAAAACATAAATACATATTTACACACATATTTCACACACACAAATATATTTACACATACTCAGACATTATATATATATATATATATATATATATATATATATATAAACACATATGTACATTTTCGGTTTCGTTTGGTTTGGTAGCAAAACAACCATTGTAGATTCTTTAATGCCAACTCTTGTATATACATATATATTGATCGTATATATTATTTGTAAATATATTTTGTTGATGTTATTTGTAAAGGAGGGCGAGATCGTTTTTGTTTTCTTTTGTTTGTTTTTTTGCACAAAGTTAAATGGTTTCAAGTATTGCTATCTAATATGAATAATTCAATTTACAATTATTAATTTGTTCACACTCAGGTATTGTGTTCGGTAATTTCATTTTTAATTAATTCAAATGGTTTCAATTATTGCTACCTAACACTAATAATTCTACTGAACACTATTCAATGTTAATAATTTCTTTGCACACAGTAAAGTGTTTACAAGTATTGCTATGTAACACAAATTATCCTATTCAACATTACTCATTCATTCGCACAGTTAAATGGTTCCAAGTATTGCTATGTATCATTATCAATTCAATTAAACATCAGTCATTTCTTTACTCAGAGGTAAATGATCAAACAGTCATATTCCAAACAATTCAATTTAACAGCAGTAATTTTTTTGTACATTGATTAATTATCGAACAGTTCTAGTTGACCCATAAATAGGAACCTATCAGGTGAAACCAATCCAGGACTAAGTGGACCAAGGAGCAATGGCATTGAAGGGGTACTCACCACCAACCAAAACCCCAGCGTCACTAGAGTCTCACCATCAGACTGTTTA
>CAUZXS010001319.1:0-26457 GCA_963585895.1 Sepioteuthis lessoniana
GTTCATAAGACTAGCTTTTAGAATAATTAAGATTAAATAATTTTAATCATTTTTATAACTCACACTTTTTAACCCTTTCATAATTTGATATCTACTACAAACCATAAAGTCTGAAATAGTTTCTTTTAATGATAGCATCTCACTGAAAATGATGGCATCAATGTTTTACTTTTAAATTAGTGTAAAAAAAAATCTCATTTTTTAAGAGTAGACAAGTTACAAATATTACATTCTTATCTGTAAATTCATTTGAAAGACCCATCTCTTATGTTGGCCAAAATGGTTTTTTTTGGTTGATTAAACATGATAAGACAATTATAAAAAATTTCAACATAATTTTATTGAAGGACCCATTATTCTTCCATCAACTGCTATCATTCAGGCAACTTCATAATTCAGGAAAACCTAAAATAAACATATTGAGGAGCTACAAAAGTATTTTAATAGACTACACCAATATAATTTTAGTTTATTACATCACTTAATCATTATCTTCAAATCATATTGTTTTATTTGAAATAGAAATGATTATTGTTAAAAGCTGCTACAAATACTTTTATTTTATATAATACAGCTGAAATTCATATATACTGGGTCTGATGGGTAAATTCTGGCCATTTTAAATTATTCAGTTGTGCATGTACTTTATTTTTTTCAGGTTTTGTAAGTTGGGTCTGATGGGTAAATTCTTGCCATTTTAAATCATTCATTTGTGCATGTACTTTTTTTTCAGGTTTTGTAAATTGGGTACTGTCTGCAAGGAAAGTACCACTATGATGCAATTCACTCCTCCAGAAATTCAGAAACAATATACTGTACTGCTTAGCATTCATGCTGTAAATATTAATAAAAATATTTCAGTGTGTTTAGGTATCAATCTGAGGACAGATTCATTTTCATATTGATGAAAAACAAATACCCAGTCTACATCATGGTGTTCAGGGTAGTCATTAGCAATAGTAGCATTATGCCTCCATTCATCTTCCCACATGGCCTAAAATTCAGCATGGAGGCCTACATCAAGTGCTTGGAAGAGGTAGTACTATCCTAAATTGAGAGGGTGGCTACTAAATAGCCTTATATCTGACAACAGGATTCTGTGCCATGTTACACAAACAGAAGAATTCAGTCTGGGCTGTTAAAAAATTTCATGGACTACATCACCTCTAATATCTGGCCACGTAACTCCTCAGATTGCAATACGCTTGATTATTATGTGTGTGGTGCAGTTGAATGAGAGACCATCAAAACTCTGTGCAACACCAAAGATGAACTGAAGGCAAGGATAACAACAGCATTTACCAATTTAAACAAGGAAACAGTCAGAAGGGCTTGCAGGAGATTGTGAAGTCCTCTGGAGGCTGTGGTTGAAGCTAATGGCAATTTCTTTGAATTAATTCAATTTATAGTATTTCAAGATATTTTCATATAATTTTGGTAAATATATCTGAAAAGTGAGATGCTAGAATTATCTTAATTTTTGCATAATTTAGATGAACGTTTACCCATCACACCTTTTATTTCGAAATAGATGTAAATAATTGTTGTTGTTTTTTTTCTAACCATAACTGTTAAGAGACCACAGAAGTAAATTAGAAATCAAAAGGAGCCATCAGGAAAAAATATTGAGAACCACTGTTTTTGTGCAGAGAAATAAAATGTTAATAAAAACTCATAGGACAATTTTGAATGAGAATTTGTATATTAGTTTTAACCAATCAGCAAAAGGTTTAATTATTTATGGAGTTGGCAACAAGAAAGCAACAATTCTCTGATATGAGAATATTTCTTTCAGTAGATAGTTTAAAATAGCCCAGTATAGTAACATAGTCTTAAAACACATGTTTTAAAATGCAAGTCCTCATGAATTAACTGAACATGACATTAGCAATATATTGAAAAACAGGACAAATAATAATGCTGTTAAATGTCTTCTCTGGATTTTTCAAATGTTAGAATCAAAATGACCAAACAAAAATTGATTATAATAAACCAAAAAGTACGACCCAAGTAATATTACTGCTCACTTCCATCCTTAATTTTTTATGCTTTGTATTTCTACTTACATTTCCTTAAATGGTGCCTTTTGTGACCATTAAACTCTCTATCAAGTCATATCTTATTTATAGACTTTATATTCCAATTAATTATATGGGAAAGTATTCAGTAATTAGCATTTAATAGTTACCTTCCTTGAGATATTATAATGATTGGACTGAGTAAAAATGCAGACAAAAAAAAATGAAAATTACTTTAATCTCTAAGTTGGAGCATTTTGTTACTATTATGCAAACAAAAATCTCATTATGATAAGTCATTTTTGTTGTATTTCACTTACATGCATACAAGAATTGTATCATTACAAAATAGTTGTTTTTTTATTTTATTTATTATTTACAACTCCTATGATTTAGCAATGAGAGTCACTTCTAGCCATGATGTTCTTAGATATGAGTGTGCATAAAAAAAAATGACAAAATTAGCTATATTTTATGGTTTGTTTATCAAATATTGATTACCAAAAAGCATTTGTTTTTTAAAGTTACTTCCATCTTTTCTATTTTAAGATTCTTTGATGGACAAGACTCATTGTCTACTGTTATTGCCTCACAGATTAATCAAGCTTATTTAAATATTAGTTTGCATTAATTCTTGAGAAACAGATGAAAAATCTAAACTTAAATTAGTTGCATTTTTTAAACTACCCTTTATGAAAATACTTTCTTGATAAATTTTTAAAATAATATCTGAGTTTTTGATTATTTTATTGTTTTTTGATCTTGTATATAATTTCAGTTGTAATTATAAAACATTACCTCAAACAGTCATCCTAACTTGAAATTTTTAAAAGTAAGATTACAGTCCACTATTATTGTTTAATGCTATCACCATGGAAATCCTAAAGATACTGGATTGACACACTCTACCTCTCTCTCACTCAACTATTTCCCTTTCTCACAATAACCGCCTCTGCTTCTCTCTTCTTTCTCCTTTGTTTTACTTCATGCTATTTCTCTCCCTTTCAATTTCCCTTTCCTTACCAATTTATTACCCCTTACTTTCTTCTCATGCTTTCTTTCTTTTTTCTTTTTGCTCAAGTTACTATGAAAACAGAATTTTATGTTACTCTGCAGAGATACCAGTGTATATGACATATATATATATATATATATATATATATATAATGTATTTAGACAGGAATCCTTTTTTGAATCATTGAAGATTAAGGACAAGGAGTATGTCATGAGTTTTCAAGTGAGATCTTATTGGGATAGAGTGTATGAAGAGCTGTCTAAATGATTGTTCATTTTTAACACTTTCAGCTAATTCATTAGCCATTTTCAAGGATTATTCTTGGAATTTCTTGTATTAATGTGTTATTTTATGAATTGAAATTTATATTGAGGCATGAGAAGTATACTTTTATCACTTGGTATTGAGGAGTTTTAATTGACATTTTGGATGTGTTAAAAAATAGGTATTGATGAGAGTGTATTTTCAAGCTTTTATAAACTGCTTTCAATAATTTGCATCTTTTTTTGTAGTAAATCATTAGTATATTTTCCTTCTAGAGAAGTTGCTAGTATTTCATGTTTGTTTAAGTGAGTTTTTTATGGCACTCTGGTCTCAAAGGTGGCAAGCCAGTCTTCAAGATAATAGAATGGTAGTGTGTCCAACATAATTATTTATGAATTTGTTTTTGCCAGAAACATGGTTCCTTATTGAGCAAATGAATTTGTAAACAATGTTGGTTTTGTTAATTTGGAAGTTTTTCTGCGTCTTTGTATGGCTGATAATTTTTTATATTCAAGGGTTGTTCAAAGTTTTAAGCCTCATCCAGATATTAGATTTGATGTACTCTTCTCACTTGCAGAGAAATTAAAGCAGAAATCTGAATTAGTTTTTCTAGTTTTATAAGAAGTAATGGGTTGCCAAAACAAATTTTGAATGACTTTCATATATATATATATATATATAGTATAATTGTATTTTATGTATAAGTACATATTTGTATATATTTTCTTGTTTGCAAAGACATTTTTAAAAGTAATTTCTATTTTGCTTCTTTTTCAGTTGATTTTTACTGATGTAAAAAACAAGCAGTTATTTTTGACATACAATGAGGCTGAACAAATGATACAGATTCCTATCAACTTTGTGCCCAGCAGAGTACTTATGCATCCAACTCAAGAGGATTGGGTTCTTGGTTATGATCTCAAAGCTGGAAAGGTAGGTGTTTATCGGCATGGAAAAATGAATTTTAACAGTGTATATATATATATATATATATAATCAAAATGTTTAAAAGATTCATCACTTAAGAATAAATTAACTTTCAAAGACTGATTTTCCTACTTAGTGATATCTTTCATTTGAAAAGTTTAAGAACTACTTGCACATTTGAAAATATTTCAAACATATTCAAATTCAATGGTAAAGTTGTTAAGATGAAGTTCAACTCATATTCATGTACACATGAAGATGCTCTAGGGCTAAAATCAGTGAGTACTAATAGATTTTTAAAAACTTTTACCAACCTTTATGTGTTTATTTTTTACATTTACAATATATATATATATATATATATACAAATATGTACAAATAGGAAAAACAAGGTATTCAGAATATGATTTTATTCAGAGTTGAATGATTTTCCAATGTTAAATGTTTCATATTATATGTATATATATATTGTTTTGCCTATGTCATAAAATGGGTATGGCATTATACTGCATCTGATGGTGAGGTTCTAGTCCTGAAGCTTTGGGAAATGTGAAATATTCCTTCATCATCATTATTCTCAGGTCTACTCTGAACATGAGTGGTAGTACCTGCTGGTGTTCTGTCTATGAGTAAACTAGAACTGTTAAGGGAGGACTAAACTTTGGCAAAAAGCTAAATGTGTGTCAACCTGAGATGGTAGATGGACATGCCTTCATGTACTTCTTGCCAGTCTCTCAGACCACTGAGATGCTGACCTCATTTTGAAACACCCTTGCCAGCTCAGCACCTTCTCAGAGGAGTATAGGGGTTTATCAGCTACAGGCTGACCCTTGCACACCCACAAAAAACATTGTCAGCTTCCTCCATGTAACATGTACTCTAACAAAGGAAAATACCCACACTGGCAGGACATCGCCCTGGATAAAAGGGTTCAACAAGCATACAACTTCAACATACCAACATGGAATATAAGAACAATGCTGTACAATCCCAGCTCAAATAAAACTGAATGATTGAGTAACATAATATCTAAGGAGCTCCAAAAATACACCATTGACATTGTGAATCTGGGTTATGGTAGATTTGCTGAAAGTGGCAGCATCAGAGAGGAGACAGGCTACACCTTCTACTGGAACTGGAAAACAGACAAAAGTGGAATGCCATAATATCTAAGAAACTCCAAAAATACTATATTGACATTGTGGCTCTGAGAGAGTTCAAACTTGCTGCATCTGAGAGGAGACAGGCTACACTTTCTTCTAGAATGGGAAAACTTCAATTGACAAAAGTGAATCTACTGTGGCTTTCATGGTCAGAAATGATCTTCTGTCCAGTGTGTCTGAGGATCCTAGACCAGTAAGCAACAGACTTATCATGCTGAGGTTTCCATTAGTTGGCAGTAGATGTCACACCCTGATCACTGTCTATGCCCTGACTATGACCAACAGTCTAGAAAAAAAAGCAGTTTCTTCAACCAACTTGACCAAATACTTCATACTATCATAAATGCAGATAAAATCATCCTTCTTAGAGACTTTAACACTCAAATTGCCCAATCATATCATACCTAACCGAAGGTCCTTGGTAAGTTTGGAATGGAAAAGAATAATACCAAAGGCAAACTGCTGCTATCCATTTGCATAGAACACCAGCTAGTGATAACCAACACTTATTTCAAACACAAGTAAATCCACAAGAACCCCTTGATGCACCCAAGATTCAAACACTGGCACCTCATTGACTACTTCATCATAGAGCAGCGTGATTTGCCAAACTTTCTGAATATAAGAGTGATGACAGGAACTAACTGCAGTATTGACCATATTATGATCAAGTCCACTACCAAACTACAAATGAGGTGGAGAATGAAGAAAGACAAAATGCCAATCAGGAAGCTCACAACCAATATGATCAAGATCAAAAGAGTCAGCGATGACCTTCAGGCCTCACTAAATGACAGGTTAACTGAAATTCCAGCAGGTATTGTAGAAAAAAGCGGAACACCTTCAAATCAATCATGTACAAAGGATTCAAAGAGAAACTCAATGCTACTGTAAGTAAATACAAAGACTAGTTCAATAGAAACAACTGGAAGAGCTTATTATCAACAGGAATTTAGTTAGGAGTAACATGCTTAGCAAAAACACCAAGGCTAGATATAGAACATGTTATCAATTTCTCTGACAGAGATGCAGAGAACTCAAAAATAAACAGTCACTGACAAAAGCAACTGAACACTAGATACTTTATGACTCTAATATATCCAAAGATTTTTACCCAAGTATGAGAGCTGTGGAGGAGTCAAGAGTGAACCACTCAGAACAACTGCTAACCCTCAACAATAAAGCAATGATCATAGAGAAGCAAGAGCTTCTTGCTTGGTGGAAGGATCACTTTGCCACACTAATCAATTAACCATCAACAGTAGAATAACATGCAGTTGACAACATTGAACAAAGGCCAACCCAACATTGCATGTGTAAATGCCCAGGCCTGTATGAAGTGAATAAGGTTATCTCTAAACTTCATGACAAAAAAGTCTCCAGGCTCAGACACACTGCATCTAGGAGTTAATAGAATTGATTGAGGTACTCTACACCATCATAAGACACTTGGGAAAACTTGGAAGTTTCTGCAGACTGTAAAGACACCCAACTAGTCACCATCTTAAGAAGGGAGACAGACAAGATAGTGGCAACTACCATGGGACTTCACTTCTCTCCATACCAAGGAAAGTCTTTGCCTACATACTGCTTAACAGACTTTCAACACTAGCAGAGGATCTCCTACCTGAAGCTCAATGTTGGTTCCGTGCAAACTGAGGAACCACAGAATGATCTTGTGACAATTAATGAGAATATCCCCCTCAACATAATATTTGTTGGATTCACGAGAGCCATTGCCTCAGTGAAAAGTGAAGTGCAATGGAATATCCTATGGAAACTAGGGAGCCCTGACCACATTGTCAGGCTTATATCTGCCTTGCAATCAGGAATGAAGGCATCAATCAGCTTAAGAGGAGAAGTCTAGGAACCATTTGAGATTGTGAAGACAGTAAAATAGGGCTGAGTTCTTGCCTCTTCTTTGTATGGTCTTGTCTGATGTCTTCACTGATTCCACCTATGTAGTATGAATACAGAGTACAGCTGGAACAAACTTGTTCAATGTCAATGGTTAATTTAAGCCTGCAAGAAAGATTAAAAATATTCTAGTGTGTGAGTTAATGCTTCTTGACGTCACTGCCTTTGTAGCACCCAATCAGCAAGTTACTCAGGAAATAATCACCTCTTTCTTGAAATCTTTAAAAACATTTGGGCTGAAAACTAACCTCAAGAAAACTGAGGTTATGTGCCAGCCCCATCTGGAATCTCATGACATTGACCCAGACAAATAGACGGCCAGGGACTAACCCAAGTAAACAAATTCAAATATCTAGGTTCCACAGCTGCCAACAAGAACAGACTTGATACAAAATTAAATACATAATGTTAAATGCTTCCAAGCCATTTATTGGGCTGAGGAACCGAGTCTAGCTCAACAAAGACCTTTCCTTAAAAACTTGATACCACACCATAGTTCTCACAGCCCAAGCAGAAACTTGGACTGTATCGTAAGGAGAAGTCCAAAGACTTCATGTCTATATAGTGCATCACTTGCACAAAATAATAATTTCATTTGGTGCCAGCATAGTCTATATAAATATATACATTGTTTATATATATATGTATATAGATATGTATTGTTTATATGTGTGTATATATATATATATGTACCAGTACACTCGCTTCCTCAAACACTGAGGTGATTCCTCTTTCAATCTACTGATTGTTCCACTTGGTTGGTTATGTCATCAGATGGCACAATTGATCTACTTATCTACCCACATTGTGTTTTAAATCAAGACAGCAGATCAATCGCTTATCAGAGTTGCCAGTCAATGAGTGGACAGATGAGATTGCCCAATTAAGACAGTAGAAAAAAAGTCGAATGCTGACAAACAGAGAAATCCTTCAACATAATTTTGGCTAAGTAAGGTGAAATTTTATAGAATCCTGGCCTTTGTTCTACAGTGTTATAATGTGAAATTGTGGAAGATTCTTGGATTCTACGTTTGTTTTTATCATGAATGAATACGATGATGTTTGTGGTTCTTAGAAATGTTATGAATAACTGATAAGTTGGAAAATTTTCCTGATTTAAAGTCTTTTTTCTGTCCTTGATTCCTTTTGGTAGGTTTCTGCTTGTTTCTCCTATATAAGACCTTGCGCAGTCTTGGGAGTAAATTCTTATATACCTGCATCGGACTAAGATTTTGTTTTGTTGTTATTGTTTCCCAACAGTTTTTTTTTTTTTTTTTTTTTTTGAAGTTCGTGTGATCGTTTTAATACCTAAAAGGTTTTAAATTCTTTTCAATAATGGACATTGCGGGATATCTTTTTTTTTATTTTTCTTTTACTGTAGTGTTGGAATTTGGATTTAGTTCAGAGTTTTTAGTTTTGTTTAATGAAGTGAGTTTGTGGATATTTGTGGCTTTAGTTTTGCATGGTGTATGAATGGATCTGGGTATGAAGTTTCAAGAAAATCTTATAATATAATCAAATTCGTTAAGTGGTTGGGAGAGCAAATTCTTTGGATTCTTCGGGAAAAGTCTATTGAACACCTCTTTATTTTGTCACTGTAGTTAGAGAAATAGTGGATATAACCATTTCTACTGTTGGTTTTGTGGTGGACTTTGAATTCTAATTTATCGTTTTTATTCATTAAAATGTTATCTAGGAGAGGTAAGAAGTTATCTTTTTCAAGTTCATGAGTAAGAAACTTTAAATCAGGTAATTTTTCCAACTCATGAGTTATTCATAACTTGTAAATTAAATGAAAAAAAAAGCAGGCAACAACACAGCAAGTAACTTAAAGTTCTTCCTCCTTGCAGTGAAAACAATTAAGGTCCAGAGCGTAATTTAGCATTCTTCCTCCTTAAATTTGAAACCTTGGGTCAGACCTTCGCACGTCTAAATACTCCTTACATCTTAGAATGACAAATGCACTTAAATATCACCGTGAGAACAACAAACATACAGCCGCTACCCTATAGACTTGAATAGCCAAACAAGAAAATATATTGTGAACAACTATTCATGTGGAAACCAGTGCAGCAGGAGAAAAAATGTTTTCAGTTTGCTGACTTCTACATCGCAAGGTTACCGTGATTCCCTCCTCTTTGTCTCTGCGTCTTCTCTTCACTTCTTGAACCAAAAAAGGAAAAACAACACCCTGAGAAGGCTCATTGCAAATGCGTCACAAGACTCTCGCACCATCACGTTTTCTGGTGAGATTCACTCCAAGCATAAATACAATAACATTTCCAAAAACCACACATATGACTTCCACATTCAAACATCATCGCATTCATTCATGATAAAAACAAATGTAGAATCATAGAATCTTTGGTTATGACACTAAACAATCTGATGCTGAATCATAGAATCTTGTTATCACTCTAAACAATCTGATGGTAAGGTTCCAGTAATGCTGGAACTTTTGGGGAATGCGGAGTACCTCTTCATTGCCATCACTCCCGGGTCCACTCTAAACTCTATACTCTTTGTATAAAAACTATACTTATACTAAACTGATTTATTTGAAATAGAACTGTTTGAGTAAACTGAATAGCTTCAAACAGAAATTATTTTGAAAATTAAAGTCAGACAAAACTTCTCAATGGTGAAAGCACCAGAACAAACTGCTCAGTTTAAAAGAAGACCTGATCAATGGAATCATTCTCAACATGTAGAATTGGGTAACACTAAAAAAAGAGCATGGGTGAAAGTGGGCAAAACTGATGATAAACTTTTAAAGTGGGAACTAACCACCAGCTCTGAGTGCCTCTGTAGTGACGCACCATTGACAATAGATCACATTCTTTGTGAGTGCATACTGGGATTTCATTACTCTAATTTAGACATAAACAAAATAAAATGACACTACCCTCCTTTGGATATGACAATGACAAGATGATTGTGGGTTTTAAAAGGTTTTTGAAGGTCAGGGGCTAAGGGCAAGGCTGTGTTGCCGTAAGATATCTGACTCCATATTTTGGTTATATTATTTTACCCCACATTGACTGGCCGGCGCAATGCCTTGTCCAAAGAAAATCCAAAAGAAATATACAAAAAGAAAAGATAGAAACAGATAAGAGACAAAAACATTTCTTCCATACTTTCCTTTATTTACTTGGTGAATGGACTAACCAACGCTACGCCCTAAGATGTAGCGTGGTGCCCAAAACACCAGACAGCAAAATGATGTTGTTGGTTTGACAGACACTCCCTGACAAGACTCGGTTCACAGAAAACCTGAGTATTTATCTCTCTCCACCGGCTCCAAATTCGCCACTCCAAAATCCTTCTAATTTTGGCGCGACCGCTTCCCATTGGCTACTTTACTTTTTATTATCTTTCTTTTTTTCTGATTTTTAACCGGATGGATTTGTGGAGCCTTATGCGTGGCGATGCGTTTATACATTTTGTATGTGGCAGCCGACGAGTCAACATCCGGTTGGGAGTTTTATTGTTAATTCTTAAATCCCCACATGATATTATGAACTGACTTTGTCAATTTTCTACTTAATATCAGTGTTTACTCCCACCTCATGAGTTGTAGGATGTGACACAAGGTCAGTTTAACTTGAGAATCCCCTCTTCCCTGGAAGTAAGTGTTCCAGGTGAATAGGCACAAGAATTGTCCTAGTCCCTGGGCATTTTCCCTTAGGCTTACCTCAGGAATTGAGCAATAAACCCAGCCATTACCTTTTTTAAACAGTAGTGGCAGGTTCTGCTTGTGTCATCTAGCTGAAACAGGTAACTAAGTGTAACTCATAATAGAAATGATTTGAAAACATACATTTAATTCTATAAAATAATGTTCATTTTTTTAAATTTAAGGTCATAAAATACAATTGATTGATAATCAACAAACAAATGTTTAACTTTAGCTAATGTGATCATTTACTAAGCTTATTGGGCACCAAGTGAGAATCAAACTCACTAATAATGAGCTGCTGGCATATCTTGCAAACCATTACACCTTGAAAAGCATCCTAGTTGTGTAAGTAAAAAATACTTCTCAAACAAAACCATTGTTGGCTTTTGGAAATGTGTGACAAATTTGTACCGACTTTCTACTTTATATAATAGAAGGTTATATATATATATATATATATATATACATATAAGGTTTATCACAAGAATACATTTTCTGTTGAGGGAGGTGGAAATCTTGTAACAATAATTATGAGGTAGGTATGTGATTTTTGGCACAAAAACACACATTTCAAGAAAATTATAATTCACAAACTTCTAGTAGAAAGAAAAGAGCATGTCAATTATCAGGAGTAAACATTCAAAGCCTTCTCAGGTTTAAACCTGCGACTGTTTTTAGGTATAAGTGTGTAAATCAAAGTATTTCTTAATATTGCTTGCTTTGTTTACTGCCAAAGCAGAGACCAAGTGTCAAGTGTATGTGTTGTTGCTTTCTAGACAGAATAATACAGATTCTATACTCTCATTCAATAATAATGGACAGACACAACTGGCAACTTGTATCAGGGTTGAATACTAATGTAAACAACATTGTATCAAATCACTTTCTTGTAGAATGGACAACAGTGAAAAACTATTAAACATCAACACAGTATATGATGAACGGAAGGGTTGTATGGAGGTAAAGACAGGCAGGTGGGTTGAGAAGCACAGTTTTGAATGTGCAAAGAGACTCAGAGCTATACTGCTGAACAAATAAAGTAGTACACTGACAAGAAGAATACAATCAGATGTTTGGTATATATAGAGATATAAATAGATATTGATCACTTAGGCACCATACAGCTCTGTTGGCTGGGACTGTAGAATATTCTGACTGCACCTCTGCAGAGGGGTAAGACCCCCTCTAAATGAGAGTCCTGGATATGGCACTTAACCATCTGATGATGAGGCTCCAGTTATGGAGCTTTGTGGAATGAGGAGTACCAATTCATTGCTATTCTGCCCAGATCCATTCTGACTTGTAGTGGTAGTACCTGTTAGGGTCCTATTTATTGGTCAAATAAAACTATTTAATCATATACTGTACTTGAAACCACTTAAGTGTGTGCAAACAAATGAATAATGTTAAATTAAACTATTAGTATTACATAACAATTCTTAGAACTATTTGACTGTGTCAAACAATGAATAGCAATACTTGAAACCATTTAATGTGTACAAAGAAATGAGCTTTTGACTCATTTAAAAATGTCACCTACAAACTGTTCACTTAATCATATGTATAAATAGGATTTGGCATTAAATAAACATCAAGGATTGATATGCCATTAAACCAAGTAACCTAACCTAATCATCAGCAATTCTGCATACGAAGAATTGTGTCAGAGATAAGGACAGGCAGGTGAATGAGTGGGTTTATGAGTTGAGAGGTACAGTGCAAAAGAGAGGTACAGTGGATGTGCAAAAGAGTAGGAGACATACATATAAAGTTGTACATTGATATGATGACAAAAAGGGCACAATTAAACACTTAGGTACAACATTACTTTCAAAAAGCAGAGGGCTTGCCTCCTGTGAAAATGAATATTTAGAACCTGTCTTTTGCCTAGACTCAAAAAATTTTGCCTAAACTTAACCATAAGCTTCTAGAATTATAAATACACTACATAGGTAAAGCAAATTTTATAGGTACACAAATACATTGTCAGTAGAAAGATTATAAGTTACTGATTTTCCAAGAAGGAAATTGTTGCATTACAGTGTCTTGACAAAAGTTGCCAGAGACAAAGATGAAATGAAGAGATGACAGTGAATTTACACCAGGATAAAAAAAAAAAAAAAAAAAAAAATCAGACATGTAGTCATAGAAAAAATATCACTCACTTTATTTCTGTGTTTCAACCTCCTTCTGGACCTCCCTCTGGACCAGTCTCAAATCAGAAAGATATGAAGTGGTATTTTAGAGTCTGTGAAAGAATTGCTAAATCATAGCCCACTCCCAATTGGTGAGTGGATTTGCCCCAAAATTTAAGTCATTCCATTTCCTTTGAGGATTAATAACTAACTGAACCTTTTCAAAATTTGCTAAATCTTGTGTGACTGTTTCTTGCACCTACCACAAGTTCTCATGGTGAACTATTTATCAGTTACACAGACGGTTGCTAGGTTCACAACATTACCATCCTCTCTTTCCTAATTTTCAAATTCATATTTTGAAATATGAATATCACTATATCTTCACATATAATTATTTTTATCATTATCATCATTAACACTGTCACTACCCCTACTACCACTGATATTTTTCCCTTCAGCTTTTTTCTTCATTTATCAACATTCAACAACCAAACCACCTATCTAGGCCACAAAGTACACATATATCCTTTTCGACATACAAGCAAAAAACTAATGTACAACAGCCAATTACCAATTTCACGATTACAGAAACAAAAAAATCACTAGCCCCATGGAAACAACAAATTAAACATCTGTGTTCACTGTACACAGAAACCGTCAGTAAGGCAAAACATTATCTGTGTTTCTTTGATTCCGAGGAATCTGTAACAACTTTCTTTTCACAGATGAAAAAATTCATAAAGTGTGTCATTCTCTAAAATAAATTTTAATACCTTCAAATATAGTAAAAATGAGCCCAAAAAACAAAACAGCAATTATCAAGACAGTTTTCCACAAACATCATTATGCATGCATACAAAGATTGTCTATTATGCTGAAAAAAGAATGAAATGTATATAACCCAAACTCTAGTTCCTTTTTTAAAACTGAACACACTTTGTTTTATTTTTTGGTTAACATTTTTTTTTTGTTTTTAAGCTGCACACAATTTTTTTAACGTTGAAATTACCTCAGAATTAACAATAAAAATTTCTCTGAGCACTCATGTGATGTTTGAGTATTACTGAAGCAAAACACTGTTTCTCCTATTTGATCCCAAACCAAGAATTTTTGCTCTCCCTGTGAAAAATATTACAGACAGATCTGAGATAACAGCTGCTCATGAGGTATCCATGGCTTAAATCAACACAATCACCAAGCTATCTCTTAGCCTTCAATCTGATTTCTTCCACCAATCATAGAATTTTGGTCAAACAGCATTCTGTAAAAAATTAAATGTTATTAACCACATGTTAATTCTTCTTAGTTCAAAAGAAAGTTTTATAGTTGAAAATTACATATCTCATATAATTAGCAAGTTCTAAACTTGCATCATTTTTCATCATCATCATTATCATCATCAAGGTGTGCCAACTGCACAGGTTCCCTTGATTCTCTTTCATCATCTTCTCTATTGGCCATTGATCTTGATAAGTTGTCTAAACAGTTTCTGGTGTCCACACAGAGCCAGTTAATGTCAATTTTTGCTGATCAGTCAACACTGGTTTGTCTATGAGTTGAAATCCAGAGGAGAATGACTTCATCATTTAACAGTGCTCAACTTGTCTTTTTTGTCTTACTTGGGTGGTTTGACTGATAGGAGGTAAAAGGCCATTCAGTTGCTATTTTGTAAAGTGCTGCTTTCAGGATTTTTTCAAATCAGCATGTAACATTCTTGTGTAGTTACCATCAATCTTTTTCTTTAAGTATTTCAGCCATATAGTAGTACTGACACAACTACAGCTTGAAAGAATAGTCCAACTTTGTTCTTAAACATTTTTTCTTCCTTTTTTAAGTTTGTTAAAAAAAAAAGTTCATATCCATCTTCTTTTTTTTTTCTTTTTTTAAGTACAGCCTGTCTATTTTTCATTTTTCCTTTTTTGTCTCTGTTCCAACAGGATGGATTTCTTTTTCTTTTCTATGGTAATCTGCAATTCTCCCTCCTGTTTTATCCTTGATTCATCTCTCTTCTTTTTCTTTACATAGTCAGGATAACTCTGGGTTTTTCTTCATTTTCTTTTGCTTGCTCCAAAATTTACATTGTTCCTTGCCTTCTGACTGACCTTTGCAAAATTCACTCTCTTGTGATTGTTTCACACACCTACTGTAAAAGCTCTTGTTGTTGGTGTTTGTTGTCAGTCACACAGCCAGTCCCCAGGCTCACTGGTAGTGGAAGACACCCACTACATTAGCAAATCTTATCTTACAGTCAGAATCAACTTTTGGAATTCATGACTGTTATCTTAGCTCACAAAAAAAAAAGACAAATGCTAGAAAAAACTTTAACAAAAGAATAAAAGACTTTAATCTACTTCCCTACAATCTGAGTTGCCAAGATAGCTATCAGGAAGATAGATAGCTCTAGAAAAAATATACAAATGAAGGTTAAAGCTTGGGTATATTGACTCTATTTCATAAATATATATATATATATGTTTTTGTTAAACACAGCTTTAATCTGGCTCAGAGCTACAGCTGTGTGGTAATCCATAAGCATAGACCTGTCAACACAGTAAAATAGTCTGCATGACTAGTTAACCATCTCTTTCTGGTTGCTACTCTAAAATTAATATATGAAAATTTGGATAAATAGATTTTACACCTTGAATAATCATTTCTACTGTATAAACTAAATATGGAACAAATTCACTCTTTTATCACTTCTTAAATTCTTACGATAGAAAGATGTAATTTTAGATATCCCCATGGGGTCTAATTTGCAACCCAAAAGAGAGAATGTTGAAAAGAAGGAAAAGTGGACAGATTTGGAGAAAATTGTTTTGCGTGGAGAAATAAATTAAAAAATGAATGGACAGTAAAAGAAATAAATAGAAAAATACAAAGCTGAGCAGTGTTTTAAAAAGGTCATATTATTTGGCAGCCATGAAAATTTTGCTGATTTGTTCTTAAGTTATAGTTAACATTATTATTTAAAGGAAAACAAAACTGTTTAGCAAAGCATAAATTTATTTATCTCTCAGGACAGTCCTTCCATATAATGAACATCTTCCTATTTGGCACATGAAACTATTATTATCCACAAATATTATGTGTTTTGTTTTGTTACTGTTTCCTCCCATTTCATTGGTCACTTGTGTGATTTAAAGTTATTGTTTTATTGGCTGTGAAACAAATATTTTTAATTGAATTTGAAAGGTCTGGGCACAAATACTAGTATAATCAGTTTATTGCTGTCTCAGTATCCTGTAGTTAAAGCAAAATTGTTGATATAAAGCCTTTCACTTTCTATTTTTTAAACAATTATACTTAAACTAGATCAATTCAAAACACTGCCATTGCAGATATCCTAATATAAGCAAAATGGGATAATTTAAGGCTCAGATTCAATGCAACATAAGCAACATTACTAGTGCAAAATAATTAAGATGGCTAATTAACTGATGCAAAATATCTCAAGGTATGAACAGCAAAATGACAAGTCTACTCAGTGGATTGAATAAAAGGTTCAATCTGAAATTCCCTGAAGGTTGCCAATTGTGATAAGACACCTGAAGAAAGCCAGAGAGTACAGCAGCTGAAACACTATAAATCTAATAATTGAATTGAAGACAATAGTACAAGATATGTAACTAGTGTAAATAATAACTGCTTTACACCTCAGAAATTTAAACATATTTTTATTGCTTGTTTTATGTTACATGTTTTGCACATTTGGTGTAGTTTTACAACATCTTCTCTTTTAGTAGATATTGTCATTTAGAATACAGGACATTATCAAGTTTCTATTTTCTGGAAAGAGTTGCCATTTCATATTTGGTTATTGCAATTCTGAATTTTTGGGTAACTCCAGTCATGCTATTGCATTCACTTTCAGACTAGTAACCTCAACGAAAGTATGAAACCCCTTATTCCCTACCATAGCTATGGGTTAAATAATGCTACTGGGCCATTGGCCTAATGAGTAGAGTGTTCACTCATGGTCTGGAAGACCGGGATTCAATCCGAGGTCGAGTCATACCAAAGACTAAAAAAAATGGTACTTAACACTCAAGGGTAAAGTGGAGCAATTTAGGGAATGGAGTAGCACCCTCCCCTACACCTCGGTGAAGTAGCTATCGAAAAAGGAGTCTTCTGGTCATCCTTGACTAAGGTTGCCAACTTTACTTTACTTACTGTACTTATTCGGGGATAGCTTTTACATTAGAAGTTTGATATGCCATTAAACAAAGAAACCAGTTTAAGCAATTTCTACTGAATTTATTTCTGCTATTCCAGCAATTGTATTGACGATGCATTTTCAGAATTCCTTCCATTTTACCTCATATTCTTTTTCAGTAACTTCAATAAAAATTAGTCCTTTTTTTTAGCTGATATTTAATAATGAACTGATAATCCAGTAGATGAGGAAAAACACAAAAATACAACTTGTCTCAAATATATGACCTTTTGTAGCTCATTTTCTTTACTTTGTTCAATTACTGAAGCCATGAAAATAGGTGACCATCTCTGACTGTTCAGGTGCGGATTTATATGTCTTTCATCTCCAAGTTGAACTTTTTGTTGTAGCCTGAATCAATTCTTCTCAGATCTTTAAGGTTCTTTCTCTGTCAGCTCTTACTACAGCTTCTCCCACTGCTGTCCAGCCACAGAGTACCCAACCAAGTTTCTTCTAGAGTGGTGCTCAGAACAGCACATTTCCCTTTATGGGTGTTATGCTTGATCTACTGATGCAACCATCTAAATGACTGATGGAGTTTTGATGATTTTGGCAACCCTTCATTAATTGCTGTTTTCATGCCATGGTGTCATTTATAATTTACAGTTTGTTATTATGACATTTATTGCATTTAGATAACTGTCAGATTTTCAATTTTGTCAACTCTTCTCTCTTCTAGCTGGTGGCCTTTTTTTATGACTTATCTATTTACACCTCATAACCACTTCATTTAGCATTCACTTACAATATTACATTTTCATTTGTCTCTTTATTAAAGCAAAGGTTATCAATTACAAAAAGAGTGTATTGTGTTTTGTTTTGGGGGTTTTCTTTCATTATTATTTACACTATAACAGAGTTGAGTGAGGCAGTGTGGATTTTAGAAGAATAAAACCAGGCACAAGGATTCACCACTGGGGTAGCAGAGAGCAACAGTGATTGGAATTAATTACTAAAGATTAAGGAGAAGGCCGTTGATGAGATATGCCTATTTGGAAATAAGAGAAACAATTATATAAACGCAGTTTTTGCCAAAAAGCAAAAGTTGCTGAGTTGGACAGACAGTTAGACAGACTGAAGAGAAACAGCAGTGAACCACTAATACTCTGCTTTTGAAGCCTTGAGCCAGACCTTCTGAAATGGAGAAGCAAAGATCACAAGTTAGTTACAGGAATCTGATGAACAGAAAACTTAATTGGAAACCGTAGAACAACTTAGCTTTTTGAAAGGTTGTGTTTATTGCTACAACTACACTGACCGCTGAGATAAATAGGGCCAACTCTCTGAATATTATAGTATTATATCACTCAATGGGGAGTGGACTTGCATGATTGAACTTATTCATTTTTGAAAAGAGAACTGAATTTTCTTTTTGACATACTTTGTTATTTTGTTGTCAACTAAACTTTGTTTTAATTATTGAGAACCCTGTGTTGTTTTGTCTCTGGCCTTAACTTCAATTTATTTTTCTTCAAATGATCAACCCTGTCTGATTGTTTGGTGATCAACAAAAGATGATATTCAGTTGTCTGGATTTGAAACACATGGCCAGGTGATTGAACAAGCCCAGGTTCAATCCTTCATTGGAGCAGTAACCCATCTTTTGTCTAAGCAGTCAATGAGATGACAACACTACTACAACAATAGAAGATCATAGGTCATCGCACAAACTGTTACTACATTTGGTTGTATTACATTTACATGTTTTAAACCCTGTTTGCAGGGCATAGAATATTCCCACTGAATCAAAAAAAAAGAGTGGCCTGTGTATGACTCTAAACTATATCCGGTGGTGAGGCTCTAGTTCTATTGCTCCCAGATCTACTCTGACTCAGTGATAGTATCTGTCAGGGTTATATCTATGAGACAAATAGAACTGTTTGAAAATTATTTGTATTAGATAGGAATGCTTCAAACCATATGTGTACAAATAAGTTATTATTAAATAAGAATAGTTACTTGAAACAATATAACTGTGTGCAAATTATTAATATTAAGAATAGTTACTTGAAGCTTTAATTGTTTAAAAATTATTATAGCTTGGAAAAGAAAACTGTCTTCAGCATTAAATAACTCCACATGCCATAAAATCAACCAACTTATATTTTTTATTATAATAACATTTTTTCTTGTTTATTAATGTTAAGGTATGGATCAAGGGTAAAGTGAAACAATCCAGGGAAAAGAGTAGTGCCCTCCACTACACATCAGTGTAGTAGCTATTAAAAAAGGAGCCTTTGGGTCACCTTCAACTACAATCACCAACTTTTAATCAGATAGGAATAAAAGTAAAGTTGGCGACCATAGTCGAGGGTGACCCGAAGGCTCCCTTTTCGATAGCTACTACACCAAGGTGTGGGGGAGGGCGCTACTCCTTCCCAGGATTGCTCTACTTTACCCTTGATCCGTACCTTATAATGCTGGGTGTTAAGCAAGGAGGCATCAAGTACCATTTTTTGAGTCTTTGGTATGACTCGACCAGGGATTGAACCCAGGTCTCCCGGCCCATTGGCGAACACTCTAACTGCTAGGCCAATGTCCGGTATAATACCAGATAGGAATACTTGAAACTAATTAACTGCATGCAAAAATTAAATTTTTGGAAGTATATAACTATACTTGAAACTTTTTTGTTGTGTGCAAATAAAACTATTAGTGTAAGCAATACTTGAATCCACTTCACTATGCAAACAAATAATTAATATTAAATGAAATTATTAATGTTATATAGCAATACTTGAAAACATTTAACTGTGTAAATAATAGCAATACTTGTGTACAAACAAATTAGCTCACATTTGAAAATAACATTTCTTACAAACCATGTATAACCATTTAATAGGGTGCAAACAAATGACTGATGTTGAATTAAACTGTTACTGTTACATAGCAATACTTGAAACTGTTTAACTGTGTGCAAAACAAATGTGCTCTGGTTTGTTAAAAAAATGTCACCTACAAACTACATTTACAAATCATATATTCAATAACCGTATAAGAAGATTTGGCATTGAATAACCTTCAAGTGTTGATATGTCATAAAATCCAACCAACCAAATTCGATTTTTTTCACATTAACACTAGACACTTCAATTGTTTTATAGTCTTCTGGAGCCCTTACTCAATGATCCGCTAATGTACATTATATATGAATGTCTTATGTATATGTTATATGTATATGGGCCTTACACTATGATTGATTAACTCCTATCTTCTCCTCTCACTTCACTTCTTTTCCAGATGCCTCATATCATTTTGATGTCTCCTTCATGTCACCATCTTTGTTTTTATCCATTGCCTTCTGTCAGTATCTCCAACTGTTCCATGTTCTTTTTTGCTGAGATGATGAATGACAACATGACCACATTCTTATATGCACATTTTATGTTTTATTTCTTGGCAACTTTTCAATCATTACCTGTCTAGCCTAAACTGGGAGTTAGAGAACAAAATGAAGCTTTCAAATACTCACTTTGAGTGTCTCACTGGCTGACTAATTCATGTCTAATTCTAGAACCATTTTGGTCACCTGACTGGGACCATACAATGAGACCCATGGTCTCAGATTGACCTCAAGTTCAATGGTTGTCCATCATACTGGTTAACATGTTGTATTTTTCGACACATTTAACAGTTCAGACTTAATTTGAATGCTATAGTTCATGTCAAAAACATCTATTAATAACACAATCCCAAGGCTAAAATTTTGAAGGAATTAGACTTGATCATTGGAATGCTGGCGTTGATTACAGAATGTTTATGAGAATATTATTGATCAATGTTGGGCAACAAGAAAAAATTGCTTTTTGTACAAAATGATTGATTTATAATCAGCCAATGGCTCTGAGAGAGTAGTAGTGTAAAAGCTATTGAAGCTATTAGATAAAGGAACAATGAATATTTGTATACAAACATATATATTAATTATTTCATGCATTTAAAAGTGCATGCATTTGTCTGCTTATGTCTGAGAATGTTTCTGTTAGTTTATGTGGTTTCTAAAAAGAGATCTACATATTTTTAGATTTATAGCTTGTGAAATTATTCTGCAAAAAGTATAGCATGAAAGATGATATTTCAGATCTTTTTCAAGCAAACTTTGAATTAAAAGAAGCTCATACAAATTTTAACAACCATATTTATAAGTGACCAGTAAATGTGAAAGCAAGCAAAAATATTTCATCAGCATGATAGATATTTCACCATTTATCTACAGTATCTTGGTTAACAATCAGTTACTCATCTTATTCATTCTTATTTATCTACTTTTAATTAATTGTCTTGGTTTTATGAATGATTACTCAAATGTTTTTATTAAATTTCTGCTTCAGCCATATCAATTAATTTCAACCTTTTTTCTTCAAAACTTTGTATGCTAACAACTTCTCAGTTCCTAACTGGTATGCAATCATCTAATCATTTTCATCTTATTCAAAATCTGAGCCATTATAAAATATGTCTGAAAAGTACTAGAAAAAATCACAGAAAGATATGTGTATTGAATAGATTTTCATAGTAAAAACCTTCTTAGTTATTAGTAAATATATTATTGAGAAAATTGCACAAAAATTTACAGAAGCATATTATCCTGATAGAATAGATTTTCATGGTAAAAACACCTCTGTTATTAGTACTAAGGTGAGTCAAAAGTTTTGCAATATTTTGGCAGATGCTAGTTCATGGCATGTGTATCACATGACCAAAGCAGTTCAAACCCTACAAGGTACACACTGTGGTGAGTAGTATTATGATAGTTGGTGCACTGATATCTTGTGTATTGCTTCACTTCATGTGTGACTTGAATGCCACACAGATGAACAAGCAATGTAGTCTAATTTAGGAACTTATACTTTAAGAATTTGAACTGGGCCATAACACAATAGAAGTAATCAAAAATATTTGTTGTGCAAAAGGGGAAGGGACAGTTGGTCACAGTACAGTAACCAGATGGTTCCAGAAATTTTACTCAGATTGCAAGAACCTCATTGATCAGGCAAGGTTAGGTAAGCCTAAAACCATGGATTCTGAACCTGTGATCCAAACAATAGAGGCAAATCTGGTGAATAGCATTCTAAGAGTATCAAGTGAGCTTAACATCTCAAAGTCTTTACTGTTTCATCACTTTCCTGACTTCAAAAAAGCATCCATTGCTGCCAAGTTATTCCTCATGTTACCAAAATATTGCAAAATTTTTGACTCACCCTCGCACATGCAACTTTTGAAAAAATGTAAAAAAAAACATCACAGAAACCTCTCTGTATTGTATGGATTTTCATAGTAAAAAATATTTTGGTTATTAGTAAATATATTATTTGAACAAAAGTTAAAATGTTACTGAAACATATCTGTATAGAAAAGTTTTTCCATTGAAAAAAACATCTTTGTGATTAGTAGATGTATTAATAGAAGAATAATCGAAAATGTCACTGAAACATATCTGTATTTAATGACATATGGTGAAAACATCTTGGTTTGGTTTGGTTTCTTTGTTTAATGGCATATCAATCTTTGTAGGTTATTTAATGCCAAAGACATTCTCCTATAAGAACAGTAGTGGTACTATTTAACCCATAGCTAGGAGAATTTGGGGGTTCATACCTTTCCCAAGGGTATTTGTCCGAAGGTTAACGTAATAGCGCAACTGAAGTTCGAACTCGCTTACTACGATTCTGCAGTCTATCGCTTTAACCATGACACCATGAGGACATCCCCACAAAATATCTTGGTTATTGGTAAGTGTATTAATAGGAAAATAATAGAATTTACTAAGCTTTTTGCTTAGATGTGGCACAAGACCGCTTGAATGGGGCACCCAATGAGAATTGAACTCACTCATAAAGGTTTCCTACCCTAGCTTGCTAGAAAAATAGTAGAAAATGTCACTCAAACATATCTGTATCGAATAGTTTTTCATGGTGAAAACATCTTGGTTATTATTCAATATATTATTAGAACAATTGTAAAAATGTCACAGAAATGTGTCATCTGTATGGAATAGATTTTCATGGTAAAAAAAGCAGGAAAAAATATTTTCTCATATATATACAATTAAACACTTTCAAAAGAATAAAAATATCTTTACAGTTATCAAAAATAAATATTAGCTAGTAGCGTCAATATTTTTTAAACTTATACAAGTAAAAAAAAATCTTCTCAGTAGTCTCAGTTAATAATTTTAATCTGTTTATTTGGACTATATGACTTCTTTGAACTTAACATCATTCAAGAAAGTTAGAAATAAGTATACATAATCGTGACTTATTATTTCTCTCTTGTTTTGATACATTTGCATGTTTACACCAAGTTTCTGATCTATGGAAATTAAGTGACAGTCTGCTCAATACTCCTGCTATTTTAAATAGTGTTTTGATTTCCAGTTTTTCCAACCTTTTTGTTTGACTCTTTGTGACCATCTCAAGTGTTCCAACAATGATGGACACAACTGTGATGGAAACAGCTTTCTTTTGAAAACTCTGCAAAATTTTTCCCACTTTTCTCTTATGTTTTTCATTTTACTCAATGTTCTGTTGAAACAGCAAAATTGACTCTGACAAATTTTCTTCTTTTTGCTTCCAAAAACTAGATGTGATCTGATGGTTTGGATCAGGTGAATACCTTTCTGAAGCTGGGCAAAGAGGAACTTCATATGAAGGTCATGCTTAGAAGTTCTCAGCCCAACCAAGAAAGGAATGACCTAGAGCCAAGAAATGTGCATGTTATTCTGAATAATAGAAATAAATAATTATAAAAAAATAATTATCAAACTTTACTTGTTAATCTATGAAAATATCGTAGATATATATGGATTTTAGGGGAATTATTTTTAAGAAAAGAAAATACTGAACGAGTTAAAGTGAAAGAGTCAAACAAACACAAGATTGTTTTTGTTTCTTTGCTTTTAATGGAATATCAATCTTCATGGATTATTTAATGCCAAAGGTGTCTTTGTTGAAGAACAGTTGTGGAACTATTTAATCCATAGCTGAGACCAGATTAGATACCTCATCATGGTGGAATGGTTAGCAAGCTCAGTTTGCTGACCAGTTACCACAGATTCAGTTTAATAGATACTCAATATTTTTGGCTTTTTGCCAATTCTTAGTTTTTAAAGTGTCTCATATGATATGATGATTAATGAGCTTGGCTATCAGAACATAGTTTGGGAGTTTGATTCTCACCAGGTACCTCATACTTCTGGCTCTGTACCAAATTAAGCTAACCTTAGTAGATGATTGTAAACTTCACCAGTCTGTTGTTTTAATGTGGTCACTTTAAATAAACTAACTACTCCAAAATTTTGTTTTAATTAAATGTGCCATTTTTAACTATACCAAAGTGTAATTTTAATTAAATGTGCCATTTTTAACTACACACAACTCTTTTAATTAAATGTGCCATATTTTCCCAGTTTTTACCCATGCCTCTTTTACCAGTGCCTCTTTTACCAGTGCCTCTTTTACTGTGCACCTAATGAAAAATAACTAGTATTGTGGGGACTTAAAAAAGATTAAAGAGTATTTTTAGTTGTTAATGATAGCATGATCAATTGTCTATTTCTTTTTCCAATTTCTTTTTCTGTTATGAAAATTTCAATAGCTTTAAATTTATTTTTACAACATTGAAATACAGAGTTGATACTGTTGAAAGTTTTGAACAAGTCATATTAGCAATATGAATCTCAAAAAATATACCTTAATTAGTTGAGCATTGAATCAGTTGTGGAACAAGGCTAAAAGTATGGAGTATTGAATTGGCCCGGGAGACCATGGTTCAATCTCTGGTCAAGTCATACTGAAGACTCAAGAAGTGGTACTTGATACCTCCTTGCTTAACACTCAGCATTTAAAGGTATGTTTCAAGGTTAAAGGTTAATCCAGGGAAAGGAGTAGTGCCTTCTCCTACACCTCAGTGTAGTAGATATTGAAAAGAGAGCTTTCGGGTTGCCCTCGACAACAGTCGCCAACTTTACTTACCTACTTTTATAATGATTTGCTTGATCACTAACTATTACACCATGTGAGGTGCTCTAAAAAAAACTAAGCATAGCTTAGATTTTACACAAGATATTAGTTGGGGCACCCAGTGAAGATTAAACATCATCATCAAGTTGTGCTGACAGCACAGTTCTTTGAGTCTTGCTTGCCATCCATTCTAATCATCCATTGCTCCTGGTAGGTTTTCTTGGTTGCAGCCTGAGTTCATACAGACCTGATATAAATCTTTGCTGGCCAACCAACACTGATACATCTACATGTAGAAGTTTATAAGAGAATGTTGCTTATGAGATTGTCTTTGCTTCTCCAGTAGTACCTTACATGGATTGTTTGTAAGATGGGACGCAGGTGACTGTAGGATTGCTGTTTTGTGGGTTGTTGCTTTCAGGATCTGTTCCAGACAGTACACTGCATTTTTTTGTAGATCTTATTTAGCTTTTTCTCTGAGTTTTCTTAGTGACTATGTGGTACATCCATATAGTAGTATGGACACAGCTACAGCTTGGAAAAAATCCAGTTTTATTTTATCAAATAGATTAGATTTCCATATGATCCAAAGCCTATCAATATCTTTCTATGCCTTTGCTAAGCATATGTTAATATCACTTTCAGTAGCTGAGATATTGCCGACCAAGCTATGTGAATGGGTCTACTAATTTTAGAGGCTTGAATATAGCTCCTTTTTGCTTAAAACACATGTATACTATTTTATCAGCATTTACATAGGGGCCAATGCTTCCTACTGTTTTCTCTTGGCTATACAATAGGAATTCTGCTTGGGCTGGTGTATTTGTAAGAAGTGCTAGGTCATCTGCATAGACTGCAGCTGTCATCATTTTTGTAGGATATTGTCTGCTTCTTGCCTTTTTTTAATATGAAACCATTTTCTTTTATTAGATCTATGGATGTTTGAAGTATGTAATTTTGCAGACTATGAACAAATTTAGTGCTAATGTATCTCCTTGCAAGACTCCAGCAACAATGTCAAAGAAGTCTGTCTCTATCAGGTGATCAAACCATTGTTTTTCCATTTTTGTAAACCAACAATTTCTTTTGGAAGACCATATGCAACAAATATTTGGTTCATATTTCTTCTATGTATGGAATGAAATGCCTTGGAGAAATC
>CAUZXS010001320.1:0-40000 GCA_963585895.1 Sepioteuthis lessoniana
TGTGTGTGTGTGTGTGTGTATATATATATATATATATATATATATATATATATATATATATATATATTTATATATACATGTTCATATATATATATATATATATATATATATATATATATAATATATATATATATATATGTGTGTGTGTGTGTGTGTGCACAGTCATAATGTGTCTATTTATATATACATATGTATAATTTTAATTTGTTTGTATATACATACATATGAATATATTGAGTGTATCTACCTATCAATTCAATTTTCGATCTCTCTATGTATATAAATTTGTGTTTATATATTTTTCACTTTTGTGTGTGTGTATACACACTTCCACTATGGGAATATCTGTCTATATATCCAGACACACATGCTATTCGTGTGTGTGTTTGTGCTTGTGTATGTATGTATATATATATATGTATATATATATATATATATATATATATATATATATATTTTCCTATCGTGGAAGTGTATCTATTCACACATACACACATTCTTTTTTGTGTGATATTCATTCAAGTATGGAGACTTATAATGATCCCTTGAATTTTTTTTCATATTAATCTCAAGACTTTTATCAATCCTTTTATTTACTCATATAATCTTAAAATTTTCATTGTACCAGATAAATTCTACTACTCTTTTGCATATAACAATTAAATTTTGGTGTTTCTTTCATCAATTTTTTTTTTTTTTGCCTTACTGAAAATAAAGGCAGGTATTGAGAATTTTTACTTTTGTTTTTTTTTTTATGATAATTTTTATTTTTTTCCTTTTTACAGAGTGTGTTTTTTTTAATGATGATATTTCTCCCTTTGTACTGATATCTATCATGTCAATGTAAATTTGAGAGTGTATGCATGGTAAAGATAATATGTGGGAGCATCATTAAGGCTGCTGCTTAATACAACTCTTCTTCTTTCTTCATATCTGCACTTCATCCACAGGTGAATATAAATCCCACTGATAAACAATATACGGTGAAAATTTATTGATTCACCCCTGTAAATAATTATTCTTTTTAGAAATACATTTTGAAAAGGTAAAAAAGAAAATTAGAAAATTATTTTTTTTTAAAATCTACAATTTGAGTTTTTGATTACTATAATATGCTATATTTTGATAATTATTGATATTAGATTATAGCAATTCTTTGTACCAGGCCATTGGCCTATTGAGTAGAGTGTTTGCTAATGTTCCGAGAGACTAGGACTCAGTTCCAGATCAAGTCATACCAAAGACTCAAAAAATGGTACTTGATGCCACCTTACTCAACACTCAGCATTATAAGGTAAGGATCAAAGGCAAAGTGGTGCAATCCAGGGAATGAAGTAGCACCTTCCTCTACACCTTTGTGTAGTAGCTATTAAAAAGGGGGCCTTTGAGTCACCCTCAACTAAGGTCGCCAACTTTACTTTACATTGGTTATACTTTTCTCCTTTAGCTTGGGCAATGGATTCATACCTTTACTGTGGGTTTTTGCACAACGAGAAACACAAACAGCTTCATCCAGCATTTAGACTCATTTCACAAACTCCATTTCTGTTGTAACCTAACAAAAAGTTACTGAATGGGAAATAACCAAAATGGAAGTTGGAAATGAAATGGAAATCTTTATAATATTAACAAAATACAATACTTGCCAGTGGCATGAAGAAGGTAACTGCTACTAGTGGTGACTACTTAGTATATTTTCACCCCCACCTCACAATAGTGCCCAATATATTTATGAGGAATGGGACATACCATATTCATAGGTAGGGTATACAACAATTTCTTACAACAACTGTTGCACTAAGTGTGCATGCATATATATATATATATATATATATATATATATATATATATATATATATATATATGTATGTGTGTGCGTGTGTATGTAGAGAGAGCAAGGGGGAAGGGTGGAGACTAAATTTCTTCTTGTGAAGATTTTTGAGGAAAAAGTAGTTCTGAGTGAAAATAGCTTGTCTGTCTGAATCAAGGTAAAATGACATGCTCTTGTATGTCAGAGAATATGGTCACATTAAAATCTTTTCATGAGGCAAGAAGTGGGCATATAGTTTTTATAATATTGTGTATAACATTATCAATAGAATCACTAAGAGAGAAACATTACTTGAAAACCTGTTATAAGGTATTGTTCCAAGTTACAGAAGCAGGAGTAAAATGTAATTGTGCTATCCACATGTATAATTTATATGTATATATTTTAATATTTAATGAAAACCTGTAAATTATAATTTAAAATTAAGTTATGTCAGTTGGTACAATTGGGGTAAATAAACCTGCTCATTTGAATGAATGCAGATGCATCAGAGATTTTTCACTTTTATTTCATTCATTAAAAAAAAAAAATGAAAAAAAAGAATCATCAGTTGTCGATGAAGAGGAGTTATATAGACTCTGTTAGTTCCAGAACAACAGTACAGGAATAATTTTGATGATATCAAATTATGAATTTAGAATTGTCTTTAAGAAAAAAAAAAAAAGCCAAAAACAAAATTATTTTAAAAATGAAATGAATTTAAAAAAAGAATAAAAGGAAATGACCAGCAAACAACCAAACTGGAACGAAGCTTGGTTTGATAATTTTTTCGCTGTTTCATAATTGATCTGTCCCTCGGCATTATAAATAATTATGTTGTGTAACACAGCTGATTAAACAGAAACATCAAAAAACATATCCAAACAGCCAAAGTAAAACAAATAAGCATCTGCTTAGTGATGTATTAAGTGTAAAAACCAAAAAATATTAAAGACATGGAGAAGTAAAAACAATAAAAAAACAAAAAAGTTAAAAGTAAAACGAGATATTGCAAATTTGAACCATATCTTATTTTCATCTCATTTTGTTGTTGTTGCTATTACATTTATCCACTGCATTGTCAGTTTAGTTGGGAAGATCTTTCTTCTCTATGTTCTGACCAACACCAACACTGTACCCACAAAGGCAAAAGCAGCTGGTGTCATCTTTCAAAAATAAAATAAAATAACACTGAAAAATCTCAGGAGAATTTGCAAGTAATATTAGCATAATTTGATGCTTGATTCCATTGGGTTTAGCCAAAAATTCATCTTTTTTTATTTGTCTTTTCCAAAAGAGAATTTCAATTCTTTAATTTATTTATTTATTTAAAGAAAAAGTTAATTTTATTGATATTTTTTTCTTGTAATCTCTGTCTTCATTACAGTCATAGTTTTTGGTCCCATTTCTCTTCATCCATCCATCTCTGTCTTTGAGAAATTAATTAAAAGTAGTCAGTAGTTAGTTTTCATCCATCCCTCCAACCTCATTTTCCCCTAGCACAAGATTGACTACTTTAGTATCAGGTGCCAGTTTGAGTAGGATTACTGGAATCAAGAATGTCTGGTGCATTGATGATAGAAGTGGTTGGTGCACGTTGTGCTCTAGTAGTTTTAATTGGGACTTTTCACCTTTTTATTTTCTGGTCTTTATTTTTATCATGAAAGAAAGAGAGACAGTGCAGGAAGGGGCAAGAGAAAATGGGGAGGAGTCATTTAAAAGTTTTGTTATTGGAAAAAGTATTTATATGGTTGTTGCAAACATCAAAGTTGATCAAATTCAATACAACATTAATGCTATTAATAAATAAGACTACCTTTGAAACAGACACATTTAAAGATGAAAGCATGGGCACTGTCCAGCAAAACTGTGAATTCATTCCAAAATGTACTTTTGAAAGATATTATAATCTTTTGTTAGATTAATTTTGATAGTGATGAATTCATTTGGACACATACATATTTACATCGCAGCATTTTTATTAACTATATTAAAATTTTACATATGGATTACATATGCATGAGTTCATATTTTGACTGCTGTTGTTGAAATCAGTTTTATTCAAAAGTCATCAAGAAAAATTTGAACTTATCTTTCCTTTGCTCCATTTTTATGACTATCATGGCTCTTAAAGCAGTACTCAACATGTTTATAAAGCCAAAATCTAGGGAACAGTTCAATTTTTATTATAAACACGCACACACATGTGCATGTACTTGTGATGTAATTGTTATCATCATAGGAAATGGACATGGAGACTTTAGTTCAAATCCTTTACAAGACTGTTTGCATTTCACATAATGTTAATACCCTTTAGAAGGGTATGCCTTTAACTATTCTTCCAGCTAAGGGTAAATAGTAAAGCAGACAGAGTTCTTTAACTTTGATATGGCAACCAGTCTAAAAGAAAAACCTTTTCAATAAAATTGACCTTGTGTTACATCCTGCTCACAAGGAGGAGTTGGAAAATACATATTTAGTACAGGCCATAAATAAGTACACCACAACATTCTTGAAAAAAATGTTTTCTTCTAAACCAAAGATACCATGAATATGTAACAAAGTTATATGTAAGTAAAGTTGGTGACCATAGTCAAGGGCGAACCGAAGGCTCCCTTTTTATTAGCTACTACAACAAAGTGTTGGGGAAGGTGCTACTCTTTTCCCTGGATTGCTCCACTTTACTCTTGATCTGTACCTTATAATGCTGAGTGTTAAACAAGGTGGTATCAAGTACCATTTTTTAGGTCTTTGGTATGACTGAACCCCTGTCTCCCAGGGCATTGGCAAACAGTCTACCCCTAGGCTAATGGGCTGGTATGTGCCGCAATCCAATAGTAAGTACACCACTTCTATATATTATTTCACTTTCCGTTTTAGAGAGATCTAACTTTAATTTTTGGCTACAAATTCTAAAGTTCCAGTGTTTGGCAATGAATAAGACCTAATAATCTGTTTGGTAGTATAATGTTAGAAATATCAAAACCCAGGTAGGTTTGGTTTAGAAGAAAATCAACTTTTTATTTAACTCTTAGAACTGTGATTATTTATGAGCTTTGTATGTATGCATATATATATATATATATATATATATATATATATATATATATGATTCCCCAACTTTTTGTAATTATTGAATTTTCATGTGCTAAAACCTTATTCATATATATATATATATATATATATATATATATATATATGCGCCCACACATCCTACCTTTAATTTTCCTGAAATGTTTAAGGAGCTAATAAAAATGATAGTCTTAATTAATCCTTTATGCTTAATACCATACAAAAAGAATAAATAGAAAATAAGAATAACTTGGATTTCGTGGTTGAAATAATTACTCATTTCCTATGGTGCCTGTGTTTGAGCCCAAATAAAAATAAACTTTTCAAGGTAGATAGGCAAACTCTCCATACTTGGGGATTGGTGTGATACAATTTTTCTCTTCCCTTTCCCTCATCTCTATTCATCTGGCTTTGTGCCATACAAAGCCAACTTTAATAAATATCAGTAAAAATAACATTATTTTTTATCATTGAATGTGCATCATTTATTCACTAATAACATTCACTTGGGAATCCATATTCTGTTAATTATCAACTGGTGATTTCTGCTCCTTATTCACTTATGCTTGTATTTTACATTTTAGGGTTATGATTTATGTATTCATATTGAAACTTTTTTAAAGCAAGTCAGAAATCTTATTTAGGTTATTTTGATGGGTCTATCATTATGATCATGTCATGCTACTCGCATGGATCTCCCTGACCCTCTCTCACCACCTGTCTCTATCACCAATCGCTCCTGGGAGGTCTTCAAGGCTACATCCTGTATTGGCACAGAGCTGTTGTATATAGGTTCTAGCTGGTTGTCCTCTCTTTGCACGTCCATGTGAAGGGTAGCTGGCTGTACAGCTGCTGTTTTGTGGAATGTTGCCTTCAGGACTTGTTCAATACAACTCACAGCATTCTTGAGTAATTGCTGTCAAGCTTTTTCTCCATACGTTTTGTTAGTATCCATGTATTGCATCTATATAGCAGTATCGACATGACTGCTGTTTAGAAAAAACTGTGTTTTATTTAATCGGTCAGGTCTGACTTCCATATGACCAATAGCCTATCTATAGCTGTCCATGCCTTTGCTAATCGCGTGTTGATGTCATTCTTGGTTGATGAGATACTGCTTCTGAGGTAGGTGAACTTGTCCACTAATTTCAAAGAACCACCCTTTAGTGTGGAAATGTCACCTCTTTCCTTTAAGCACATGTATTATCTCTTGTCTGTATTGACATGGACGCCTATGCTCCCTGCTACTCATTCCAGACTACGCAGCAGGAATTTGGCTTGGGTGAGTATATTTGCTAGAAACACTATGTCATCGGCATAGTCCATGTCTGTAATTATTTGTGTGGGTATTTTCTGCTTCTTTCCTTTGCCAGCTTGAAACCGTTTTCTTTCATTCAATCTATAGACATTCTAAGCATGTAGTCTAGGTAGATAATAAAGAGGTATGAGGCTAATGTGTCTCCTTGTAGCATATCTGTTACAATGTCAAAGTAGTCTGTGTCTCCATCCGGTGAGCGGACTTGTACTTTCATGTTTTTTTATAGTTGTAATGGTTTCTTTGGGCAGGCTGTAGGTAAGAAGTAGGTTCCATCTTTCCCCTCTGTGTATGGAGTCAAATTCCTTGGAGAAGTTGACGAATAATATTGTTGCCTATTTCTAAATAAAATTAAATACATATATTTTTCATACACTTATAAATACTCATCTAGAGTAGGATGGAGATGTGATAGATTGACAGTGTTCTGCTGGAGAAAACTGGGTTTTATTATTCATGTGGGAAGGTACTTTGTTTTGTACCTTAGCATCATTTAAGATCAATTATGTATTTACCCAGTCCTTTTGCAATGGGCTGGATTCAACACAAGGTTAATTTTGAAGCAGAATACAGATGGTTTTAATTAAAATTTTTCCTTCTCTTAGACTGATTGCTGAACTAAGATTAAAGATATAGTCTGCCCTTTTATTTGCTCATAGCTGGGAAAAAAACAACAAATGGATCCATCCTTTTTCCACAGGCATTTGCAGGAAGTGAAATGCAAACAGCCTTATCTAGGATTCAAACTTGGCTCATAAAAGTATACTCCTTTATTCTACAACAATGACAATGACTTTTTTCAGTTTGATGATGTGCCCTAACACATTGCAGGAATCGTATGGATATGGTTTCAAGAACATGACAAAAACCTTATTGAAAATATATTTGCATGTTGTCCTGCCTACCAAAATTTCCAATCCTAATCTTGTTGTCCACTTACTGGATGTTTTGAACTTACAAGTTTGATCCGTAGGACCACCATCTCATAATTTTCAACAGTTGATGAATCTGCTGTTAACATCTTTAAGCAGATTTAAAAAGAAACCATTAAGTCTTTTATCAAGTCATACTTTACTGAGTAAGAGTTTTTTTTACAGGCATATAGATTATTAAGTTGGTAGTTATAATATACTGGTTCATCAGGGTATATTCATAGATTGAACTATACATTTTCTGCTATAGAATACTACTACTTTCATATTATCACACCAAATTTTGTTGGTTAAAGTGTTATGAAGCATGAATTTTATATGAATTTTATAATGAAGCAAATCCATCATGTTTACTTTCAGATCCAGCCACAAAGAATTAACTTATATTGACTATTGTCTCTGTCATGAGAATTTATGTATGATCATGCTCTCACATTAATCCATACTTCTTTGACTGGGAATAATTATCAAACACTACTTGAGAGAGTCTTCTTTCCAGGTAGAACCTCTCCTATTGCATCAAAAGGGGGAAAAATCAGGGTTAATGCTTGAAGCTATTTTTAACATTCGTTATATGTAGGAGGATTCCAAAAATAAATACAACCTGGTGTCACCTAATGCACTGACATAAGATGGGGTTAGGGGCTGGTCAGTTCAAACTCATACAGATATATGTTTATATATTTGTCAAAATATACATATCTTTATATAACAAATAACTTCACTCACACTCGTAGATGCATGTATGCCCATCTTAATACATAATCATGTGTGTTTTTGTACCCAATGTTTTCATCTTTACTTGGACATTCTGATGGTCACACAAGAACAGGTGCTATTTTCTCAGAGTGACTGAATTCCTTGCTTGTTGAGTGGTCACTCTTTCCTGTATTATGTCATTCATTTTGTCAGCAATATCTGCTGGAAATTGATCTTCAAATCCCTAAAAATAACTAGTCAATATAAGCATTGCAATAACCAAACAATTATTACCCCCTTGTATAATTATACTGATGAATATGCAAAGAAGTTATTGTAGAGCCTAAAATACAGTAAATAAGTCAGAAAAAGATGACTAAAAATTTAAGTGTCGAAATTTACTGAAATGGATAAAAATCTCATGAACTGCCAATGATTTCAAACATGAGATCTTATTCTGTATAAAGATTCTTTTATTAATACATATATACTTGTGTATATATATATATATATATATATATATATATATATATATATATATATATATATATATATATATACATACTTTTAAATTTATTTACAAGTGTGTTCATATTATGTTGATATTTATATAAATATCAAATGACCCATAAACCCATTGTGTCCCTATTGTAACAGTTGTCTTTGATGATATTGATGCTTATTTTTAGAATTGAGTGAAAGATTCTAATTGGCAATTCATTATCTCAATTTTACTGGGAATTTAGATAATTAAGAAAAAAAAAGATATTCAACATGAACACAGATCCCCACAAAACTATCATTCAGTTATGAATTGAACTGGAGTTTTTTTTTTAATTTTCTAAGTGTAAGTGTATTACTCTAATAACAACCTTATGATGTGCCATTTTTACTGGGTCATGAGGTATATATACATAGATAGATAGATATATATACAAAAAACAATGATAACTTTAGTAATATATAAAGGTATGTGGTCATTTATATCTAGATGAATATATTCTTACACACACATATCCCTATATATATATATATATATATATATATATATATATATATATATATATATATATATGGGGGGGGGATGTTTCAAAATAGATGCAACCCATCAATAGGATAATGATTTATTACTGAGACAAGTGCATTGGCAGTCATTTGGAACATGTTCTGTAAAAAATGTATCCTTTGAGCTAGAGACATCAAATCAATTTTTTTTAATTGTTATTATATCAGCTTCCAGGACATGTAATCTTTTTTTGAGTTTCTTGCCTCAGAAATCATTGTCATACTAATGGGTTGCATTTATTTTGAGACAGTTTTCAATGAGTAGTGAAGCAAACTATTTTTTCTCTCTTGTCCAAGTTATTGTGATCAAGGATTTATAGTTGTTATAGTATACTATTTTCAAATCTGAAACAAAAAAAGAATACAACATTATTTTAGCAGAGTTCTTAGCAGTCACATGGATACTATGTATATTGAGACACCCTAAATTTGAAGAAGTTTTTTCTGGGTAAAGTTTATATAGTTTATAAATTTTTTTGAAAAACAGTAGTTCCTGATCCATTTTCAGTTTTTTGTTACCACTTTTAAGCGGGTATTTTTTTTTATAAAAAAAACAAAACAATTGTAACAAACATATATATTTCTCTAAATTGCATGTAATTTTCCCTTTTGCTCTCTCTTTCACCTTTGTTTGCTTCATTGTTGCAGATCTTTCAGGCAAAAATGAAACTATTATTTTCTGTTACTGATCATTTCTTATCAGTTTTTGTTTTTCTTTATTTAATTTACTCTTTTATAAACATATAAAGACTGATAAAAGTTACCCAAACCAATCATTGAATAAGACTTACTATATTCACTTAACCTTTTGTTTTGCATATGTCCTTACTAGACTGCTGCTTTAGTTTTTAGCAAAGTCAACAATAGTGTCTCCTTCAAGATGATAATATTGTCCTTACAATTACTACAATGGCTCAGTTACTTGGACAACAATAGTGTCTGTGTCTAGCTTTTGTGTATGTGAAAATTTTTTTCTTTTCTTTGCTGTGAATGTGTAGCATTTAATAAGTAGAAAGAAATTTGCTCTTGGCTATTTTGATATTGCTTATTCTTTTTTATCAAATAATGTTTTCTATCTCATATATGGTTGACTGATTCACACTTTTCATAATTTGCAGAGTTTTTTTTAATATTTTTATTGCCTTTTTGAAATTTGCAGCTTACTATGCTTAATTTCATATTGAGAAAGAGAAAAAATATGAGAAATATTTCTGATAAAAACCTATTGGATTTGACAGAATCGAGATCTGAGAATATAAGAAAGCACCCATTTTCTTTTTAATTTATTTGTTTCATTTTATTTACATATAAACTGATAAGATAATGTCTTCTAACATGGAATTGATGTAACCAAGTTAAAAATTATCTCAAAATAGAACATATTAAGAAGAATTTGTTTAAATTGAATTTTATAGAATCTTAATAGAAATGTATTGTTCACTATTCAGTAATCGGTTCTTGGATTTGGAAAAGGATGAAAAATATCACTTTCTATGTATATCTTTAAACCTTCAAAAGTCAGGCATATTTTTTACCCAGTGAATGTTGTAAATTTATATAGGAACAATTTTACTCTGGTTTGAAGGTCTGAAAATACTAGACTACAAAAAGAAATTTACTTAACTTTAATAACCTATAAATCTTGTGAAGTCTCTGTTTTAGTTTTTACCTTAAAGCAGTGTTTATGAAGTAATCAATCAACTCCCTGTCTGTATAGCTATAATTCTTACCATTACATTATAATGAGTAAAATGTTATGAAAAATCCTGTATTTGTATAGCCCAATCCACTAGGTCTGTAGAATACATTGACTGCATCTCTGCAGATGTGTACCCCCCCCACACACACACAACAAGTATCCTAGATATGACACTAAACCATCTGATGGAGAGGCTCCAATTCTGGAGCTTTGGGGAATGTGGAGTACCCTTTCTTCATTGCCATTGTCTCCCAGGTTTACTTTAACTCAGAGTGAAAGTACCTGTTCAGGTCCCATCTATATTTCAAACAGAAATATCTAACCATTTTATAAACTTTAAACCATTTACCTGTGTGAACAAATCACTGATGTTAAATTGAATTATTAGTATTACATCCCAAGTCTTGGAACTATTTAACTATTTGCAAATAAAACTACTTGTGTTAGATAATAATACTTGAAACCAAATGAACTCTGGCTCATTTCAAAAGGTTAACTACAAACTATTCATTTACAAATCATATATATTTAATTCATGTGTATAAACAGGATTAGACATTAAACAACCAACAAGAGTTGATATGCTGTAAAACACAATCAACTATAACTAACCTGTGTTTGTATAAGTTTGAATAATTTTGAAACATTAGTTGATTTTAATCTATTTGAATAAAACAGAAACAAGTGAAAAAAAAACAAGATAGAGAAAACACTCACTTGTGTAGACTTCTATATGTACAGTACAAACTTCTTTTAAAAAGTCTTGCAGATCAATGCATATAATCTGTTTTAGTTGATTGATTTTAATGGCCTGTCAACTTGTCTAGGATTATTTTATGCCAAGAGGTTAGGGAATTGCATTCAGCATTCATTATACATTCATACCTAGATTTTTTGTGTAGTTGTTTCTTAAGAATTTTTTTTTGGTATGGCAACTGGTCTAGGAGAAGGGAGCTTTATAAGTACTACCACTTTGGGTCAGATTGGACCTAAGGATAACAAGAACCTTATCATCAGATGCAGTTTGGTATCTTACTCAGTACACATCTTTTTTTTTGTGGGGTGTCTTATCCACTCTGTTGGTGATACAGTTAATGTATTTTAAGTCTCACAAATTGAATGGCTTGTTCTGGTTATGTTGATGAAATAAAGGAGGATCATAACTTTTACCTTTTAATTTTCAGAAATTTATAATAGCTATTATGAAATTTTATTTCAACTCTTAGTGTTGAGTTTTATTTGAGATAAGAGGTTCAAAGCTTTTTCTGTTACATTTTGGCAAATATAGACCCTGTCCTACAAAAATGTTAAATATATTAGTAAGGTTAGCAACTTTAGTCAAAGGTGACCCGAAGGCTCCTTTTTCAATAGCTACCACACCAAGGTGTAGGGGAAGGCACAACTCCATTTCCAGGATTGCTCCACTTGATCCTTACCTTATAATGCTGAGTGTTAAGCAAGACGGCATCAAGTACCATTTTTTTAGTCTTTGGTATGACTCAACTTGGGATTGAACCCCGGTCTCCCAGACGATTGGCGAATACTAATAAGTTAAATATATACTAAGTAAAAATATTAAGTGATTGTTCAAATCAATATATATTGATGATACAAACTCTAAAGATAACCTGTATCATAGAAGAGAAAACTAGTTTGACTAAAGTAAATGCATCTCATATTGTAAAGATGGAAACCTGAAGAAATCCTACTCTTTAGTATTGCATCAATTGAGATTTGCCATGGGTTGGTGAAATAAAAATTAAAAATAACTGAAAAATCTTATCTCTTAAAAATCAAATAAAGCCACATTTTTTTCCTATCAAAAATCTGTTTTAATTTATGAATGCCTCATGAATTGAATTTTTTTTATTTATTTTTGGCTATTTTTTTTCTTTCTCTTAAATCAACTTTAATTGTTTTGTGAAATACAATCTTTTAAAAGGCTCACTGTTGTTTGATTAAACAACAATCAACAACAACCAAAAAATCTTGAAAACATTTTTTTCTAAACTAAATAGGCCCATGTCAAGATAACTATTTGCTTTGAGTTTGGGATTTGGTGATTTTTCTTTCTTTTTTTTTAATTTTCATTACAAAGTAAAAATCAAAAATTAGTATAGACAGCAAATACTCAAAGTAAAAGATTTTAAAAAATTAGTATGGATGAAATCCTCTTCATTCCAATCAAATTTAGTTTTTCCTAGGATCAGCAAAGAATCCTCAAGTTAAAGCACATTTTAGGATTCCCTACTGTGTCTCTGCTGAATAAAATCAAATGCTCAGACACAAAGTTTCCATGTATGTTATAGCTAATAATTTAAATAAAAAGTGATATCTTCTCATGTATCAACAACAACAAGAAATAAGTAAAAAAAAACTTTTAACATTGGCTAAGATACTACTAAGTAAAATAAGATATATTTTTTTATTGTATTGAATACTTTGAATTTCAGGAGATAAAAAATACTTGAACAAGAATTTACTTTATAGAACAGACAAAATAGTAAATCTTAACTTTAAACTACAAAAAGAGAACTTGTATATGGTAAAAAAACAATAAAACAGGTTTCTCTTTTTATTACCTATAAATTTTCTTGTTGAATTTATAACTTATGTCTTGTAATATATTAACAACAAATGTTGATTTGCTAACTACTTCTGTTATATACAAGGGTCATTCAATAAAGGGAGATTTTTGTTAAAAAAATCAAAATAAAGCTTTTTTTCAGAGTTTTTTCCATAAATATAAACTTTGCATTGTTTGCGATTGGTTTATACAAAAATTATTTAAATCTTGCTGAAATTGTTGTTTTGAGACTATTCAAAATGGTAGCAAATTAGAATGCTCTAGGCTTGATCAGAGGTCTGTCATCAAATTTTTGGTAGATAAGAAATACAAACTCTGTGAAATTTACAGAAGAATATGCAATGTGTATGAAGAAGCATGTTTTAGTCAGAAATATGTTTACAAATAGGCTAAATTGTTTAAAGAAGGTCAGAATAGTATTGAAGATGAAAACAGACTGGGCATGCCCACAATGGCACACATGGCTGCAATAGTGGATTCAGTTAATAGGCTCATTTTGGCTGACAGAAGAGTTACAGTAGAGGATATTTCTTATCAACAGGAAATTTCTGTGGATGCAGTACACGAAATTGTGCATGATAACTTTGCCTTTTCTTAGGTGAGTTGTTGTTGGTTTTAAAAATATTGAGGAAAGAGCACATAGAGTCCAGTTGTCTGAGTTAATTTGGTTGGAAACAGATCTTGCCTCCTCTGATTTATGTTTGTTTGGGTCCCTCAAAAAATTTCTGTGTAGAACTTAGTTTTCAAGCAATGATGAAATAAAGAGCACCATAAGCAATTAGCTGAAAACTCAATTCAAAGATTTTTAGCTGAAGGGATGTAAAAGTTTGTTTTTCAATTGGAAAATGTGTTTGAAAGAATGGTGATAATATTGAAAAATGGAGGAAAAAGTTTTTCATGGGTAAAACGTGAATTATTTTACAGCAAAATTCAGTTAGCGCAAAATTTATTTTAATCTTAAAGTATATGCAATGACTAAGATTTTTAGCTGAAGGAATGTTCATAATTCCTCAAGTAATCTATTTATAAATTCAGTTATCTCCAAGGAAAAAACATGAATCTGTGGACATCATTCTTACTTTTTTCCTATTATTTTTATGGGATAATACAAGTTTTATGGATTATGTATTTTTATATGCAACAAAGTTGTAATAGACTTGAGACCACTTGTTTCCCAGGAATATATTTGTATCTTATTGATACTGTAACTAAAACCAGTTAATTGAACTAAACACCTGATCTCCACTATGTGTCACTCACAACAACTTGAATAAGACTTAATTAAACACTCTGATTTGCCCAGTTGGCTGGAGCTATAGAATACACCAACTGCACCTCTGCAGAGGGGTAAGACCCACCCCCAATGAGTGTCCAGAATATGACACTAAACATTCTGATGGTGAGGTTCCAGTAATGCTGGGGCTTTGGGGAATGCGGGGCACCCCTTTATTGTCATTGCTCCCAGGTCCACTCTGGCCTGGTGTGGTAGCACCTGATTGGGCCCTATCTATGGGTTAAATAGAACTAACAGCCAACTTATGCTAAACTGAATTGCTTGAAATAGAAATGTTTTTGACAATTAAACCGTACTTATGCTTAACTGAATTATTTGAAATGGAAATGTTTTTTGACATTGAAACTGTACTTACACTAAGCTGAATTGTTTAATATAGAACTGTTTTTACATCTAACTGTGTGTAAACAAAATCTGTACTTATACTAAACTGAATTAACTGAATTAGAACTGCTTGACTAAACTGAATTGCTTGAAAAAGAAATGTTTTTCCCAATTAAACTGTACTTACATTTAAACTGCATACTTATCCTAAACTGAATTGTTTGAAATAGAACTATTTTCATAAAAATGGATTTGGCATTAAATAACCTACAAAGGTTGATATGCCATAAAACCCAACCAACCAATAAACGCTCTGATGTCATTCAACTACTGACATTTTATGCATTCCAGCCCTTTAAATTAGCAAAAGTGCCAGGAATTAAGATCAAAGCAGCAGTGAGAGTAGACTTCATTTAGAAATCAAATAATTATCAAATTTCATTCTTTTTTTATATTACTGAAATATAATACAAAATGATTATTTCTTTTTGTCATTAATAGTATATAAGATTTCCACCTGTTTTCCGCTGAAAATATTATGGAAATACTTTTTAGTATATTTAAAGATAATCATTTAATATTATCGATATGGGTAATTACAATATGGTTGAAAAACAAGTGACTTATTGTTATGGTACCTACCTGATGGACTATAATGAACTCTTCCTATTACTATGAATACCGGGAGAATATTCATCTCCGTGTTAAGTTAACTCCAGCCAAACACTTTAGCAGTCATACTGATGTTCAACACTCTTTTACCTATGCTGTATTTATACTTTTGTTCAATATACTTGTTTCATGTAATCCCGAGTTCGTGTCTTTCTTCCGGACCTTTTACTGGTCCACAACACTTATGCAACTTGAACTGTAGGAAAAATCTTTTTATCAATAATACTGCTGTAATTTACAATAGAAAATATCTCTGTAAACACTAGCCAATCAGAGGTCTCAACTTAATATATAAGACCTGGAGAATATATTTAAAGTCATTTTCTTTATTTTAAAAAAAAAGTGTCATCAAGTACAGTATGTTCTTAAAGGTATATAAATTGACTAATTCTGATATGATAAGGCAGAGAATCTTTTTATCTTTATACTGATAACAACCATTCTATAATTTTCAGTCTAAGCAATTAAAAAAAAATAGCTGCAGTGGAAGTAGATATTGTTATAGATTTTTTTAGATAAATTTTATGGCTTGCTTGATGATTTAAAAAAAAAATGTCTTCTGGAATTTGTAGTTTATTGTAGTTTGTCTATCCATGGTACCTATAGAAATGTAAAGTTTGACATTTATAAATAGATAAACTTTGAATTGTTTGTACCAATTCTAAATACTTAGTAGACAAAAATAGTTGCTTTGATCAGGTGTGCTTGAAGAAGAAGAGATATTCTATGATTCCCTGGTTTATTATTGGCACCACTAGAAAAAATAAAAGGAGTGAATGCTTAAAATTTCTTTGCTAGAAATCTCAAATTATTAAAACATTTCAAATGCTTTTTGTGGTTATTTGACTTCTCCTAAATATATTTTTTTATTCAGAGTCCAATTTCATAACTCTGTCAAATATCAGGATTGGAAATATGAAAATTTACAAACTTGAGGAAAACACTTTTTATCATTATTTTTATATTCATTATTTTCTTGTCATCAATACTGCACTTGACACTGTGATGATTATTAGGTACTGCTGGACTGGGAAGAGTATGAAAGATAACTCCCCAGAGATCCTCTCTGTTCATTTTCAAGATGGTACCACTGACATTGGTTATCTTTTATACATTGATAAAATCTGGGATAAAGCACTACAGAAATAATTGGTCAGCTGAGGGTTTTAGTTGGATCTATAGCATGCATGTCTCACTTTTGGCTGAGTTTTATTTTGGCATTCTAAGGAAACTAATGCCTATTTTTTTAAAAGGAACAATAATAGAAAATTTCAAACATTTTAAAATTCAAAAATTAAAAAAAAAAAGAATTAATTAATTACTGAAAAAAAAGCCTGGAATTCAAAACCTTTCCCTCAGAAAATTCTATTTACAAAATAGACTGGGCTTTGGCAGGAAACAGGGAGATAGGAAATGCCCAATGCAGGGATAAAAATTTCCCTTCCATTTAAAGAAAGAAAAACAACTATAGAGTGAAATGATAATAATGATGATAATAATAATAATAATCAATGGAGTAATGACATTATATCAATTCAAATATTTGATATGAATATCTTTGTTTCCCTTTGTCAAAGCTGGCTTGTTTCTCTTTGTAGTCTGGATATGTTTTTAGGGAATTTGTCATGTTTTTTCCAGTATTTTTAAAAATGTATTTTTCATTTTTACATTTTTTCCTTTTTTTTTTTTCTACTTACGTTTTTTTAATATTTTTTTTCTGAGATTTTTTTTTTTTGCTGTCTTTTTAATATTTTGTTGCCTTTTCTTTTACTTACTTTTTTTCTTTTTTTTTTCTTTTTCCATTTGTTTTATGTATGTAGTGTTCAGCCTGCAAGTTTCTAAAACAAACCAATCTGTCCCCATAATAATAGGTTCAATCATTAGTCTCTAGACCTTTTATCAAAATCTGTTGCATAGATACTGGAAATAGTTGCTATTCAGAATCTAAATCTGCTGTAAATAGAATGATACCAATGCTATTCATGATAGATAAATTTGTAAATAAAAAAGCAGAATTAAATCTATTAAAAAAAAGCCCAATATTTATAGACATCTATTGTGCATGTGCATTATATTGATGAGATTTGGTTAAATTTGGATAATCCTGCTTTTGAGTAGAAACCATAATTTCCTTGTTTTGTTTTGCTTCATGTGATACAAAATAAAGTTGTATCAAAAACCCTGGTGCCATCCTGATGAAATGGCATTATGAGGTTTCTTTTTTTCTTCTTTTTTCCCTCTCACTTGTATTTTGGGAAAATTCCTCAATTTTCATTATCTGTTTTGCTTACTTTTTGTTGATTAAATACTTACCAATTCTAGAGAGAGTAGAACCATATAATTTTTTTAAAAATTATTAATAAGCAAATAAGAATATCACAAGATACAAAGCAAACAAGAATATCACCTCACAAATAATTTCAACTTGTCAAAAGTAACTTATGTTATAGTATATAATGAAATTAAAGTGTTCCTGAAAATAGGAATATTAAGAAAACATGAAAATATACTCAAACAGAAGTAATTGGTAATTGTTTTTGCTAGGATGAAAACAATGACAAGCAAAAGAAAAAAAATATCAAAGATATGACAAAAGATAAGACAAAGCATAAATAAAAAGCAACACTGTTTTATGATAATATAATTAATAGGTGTTTTACTTATTAAAAATAAAATTTCTTTGATCGGTCTTTGAAAAAAAAAGAGAGTTTATAATTTTTCAACTTTTGATCTAACACTATATTGGTTATCCATGTTGAAGAAAAGAAAAAGAACTGTACAAAGATAAGATAGAAAGAAAGATTCGTTATTTGCCTTCTAAGAGATTTGCATCTAACCATAAAAGCTATCTAAACTAATTAGATTATATTAAGTTCAAATAAATTCATTGTGTTGAAAATACAACTACATTTACTTAGTTGAATTTGAACTGATCATAATATTGATGAATTGAATCTCTTGTTTGTTTTCTGGTAATTTGTTGTGAGATAAGTTGCAGGGAATTTAGTGAGAATAATGATCAACCTGTATACTTGTTGTAATTAAACATGATCAGAAGTTAATTTGTAATCCTTGAGCTTCATTAAATAGGACAGAAAATACCTGCTGATGCTGCTTATTGTAATCCCTGATCAGAAGGAAAATATTATGCTTGTATTTGTTTATATGAAAGCTTTAGTTTTTATACTAACACTTTCTTCAAGAAAATTATTAATCCAACCCTCCCTGTACATTGTCTCTTTAATGATCTCGTAAAAATATAAAATACAAGTGTTGCATTCTGTGTGTACATCTGTGTATCTGTACACATAATATTTAAAAAAGAAAGAAAGGAAGGAAGAAAGAAAGAAAGAAAGAATGGAAGATGAGATCCCTGCTTTTTTTGTTGTAGTCTTTAAAGAAAAAAAGTTAAAGAAAGAAAGAAAGAATCCTGTGATTTGTAGCTTACCACATCTAAAGAGAAAAAGAAAGCAGACAAGTTAGCAATCATAACAGCAGGCTGACTTGAGAACCAAAAAAAAAAAAAAAAAAAAAAGAAAGAAAGAATGAAAGGTGAGATGTCTGGTGTTTTTGTTGGTGTTTTTGAAATCTTAATGAAAGAAAGAAATGAAAGTAAAGAAGAAAGAGTGATAAAAGAAATTGAGTGATTTGTAGTTCCCCTGCATCAAAGAAGACACCAAAAGAAAGTAAAACAAGAAGAGAAGTGTCCATGGAATGATTTTAAAAGTTATGAAAACTATTATTTCAATGTTGTTTAAACAGTCATGAGTCTGAAGAGAAAAAAATATTTCACAAATTGGAAAATGTTCTGCTTAGAAAGAAATTTAATAATTTTTTTAGTTTAAAAAATTCTGAATTAATTTTTTTTTAAATATGAAAAGAAGTTTCTTAGGGGTATTTTTGAGTCATTTTTTTTTCTTTTTTGCATTTCATATTGATTTTTGCTCATCATATTATGTGATACCTATTTATGGAATCATCAGTTTATATTGAAAACAAATTTTTGCAATTCTTTTGTTTTTAATTCATTTAGTTATTTTGATATACACAGATATTTTATATAACATTCAACCATCATTATTGATGAGTGCATTCTAGTTTAATAATAATCCATCTTTTCTATTTCATATCTAAGAAAAGACTTAGAGCTTTGCTTAGGTATCAAGCCAAGTGTGCAAATCTTTTAGGAGTCATTGTTAACAAGTTACTCAGTAATTTCACTCTAAAATATATTGAAAAGGATTTTACAATGGAAATGCATTCAAATTGGTAACTATAAAAATACTTTGAAAATAATTTTACTACACTAGGAATGATTTTACTTTAAAAGTACATGGTAAATGATTTTACCATAAAAATGCATTACAAATTAGATAGCTCTACATCAAAGCATTTGGTCATCGATAGAGGACAGAAATAATAACTGCTTTATTTTAAATGTCCAAAATGTTCTTCTGTGATAAGGTATAATTTGCATCAAGAGACTGAATTGGAAACATCAACAAGTACATTTTTTGTAATTGTAAACTTAAATGTCTTATCAGAGGACATAAAATCTCTGACTTGTTTGATGAGGTTTATTAACCATAATGTGCTTTGCAGAAAACTTATTCATTTGAAACTGAGAACATTAGAAATCATAAGAAGAGATAATTGCAAATAAGTGTTGTGATATTTTTAATTATGTGAAAGCAGAGCATCCAAAAAGTGCATTTGGATTGCTTTATACTAACTTTATGATTAACAGATAAGTATGTTGGCAACTCATTAAAGATATATTGACCAATTGGGTCACAGTACATTTTATAATGGTACAGAGTACTGACCTAAATGGTACAGATCACTTTGAGGCATTTTACAAATACTCAGCCAGATGTCACAGCTAAGTTATCTGCATTTTGACATCTGTCGCTGTATTCTTTGCTGCTTTCAGTATCCAAATCTAGATTTGACATAATCATATGGTCACCTTCCCTGTCATCCAAAGGTTTTGTATTTAGGAATAGCAAAGATAAATGTCAATTTGTCATAACTTTGGTACTGATATAACTGTCTACTTCTCTTTTGCTCTGTTACCTTCATTTTTTTCTGTCTCTATACTAGCAATTTCTCTATATGATGCCATTTATTGATCAGTATTTATTTACACAGAGAATTTTTTTTTTTTTTTTTGGTTTTATTCACCTATTTTCTTGGGACATTTTTTTATTATGATTATTTTCTCTCTTGCTTAATTTTTGCTTCTGATAGCAGAAAGCATAAAACTATTTATCAACTCTGTTTTATAAACTGTTTCATTTTACCTGCCACATTGACTTGCAAAAAAAATTCAAATAAAATTATGCAACAGAGTAAAAGTGAGGAAAAAATTAATTTTTTCTCTTCTTTTAGCAGCATTTTTGTCAAATAAAGAATCATTACTTGAAAAGGAATTTTTACTTCTGGCATTTTACAAGGAATGCAGTCTTCTATATCATGGATCAGTTTCCCGTTTTTTTTTTCTTTTCCTTTTTCTTTGTTTTTTGTTTTTTGTTTTTTTTTTATAAATATCTTAGATTTAGAATTACTGAAATAAGAGTTTCTTTTAATGATATGGTTGCATTATTTGGAAGGATTGATAGTTCTGGATGTGAATGGTAAATAAATTCTTGGTATATAGCACTTAATTAAGATTATCTGATCATATAGATTTCTTGTGACAGTCCCTGGGCTTCAATTTATCCATCATATTTAAAATTATACTGTTGCTTTTGGCTTCAATGCCCTGTCAGTAGTGCTTAGAATAAGCTGAATGTATCCCCTGAAGAAGGATAAGACCCCCCTTGCCTCCACACACACACACACACTTAAGGGATGTCCTGTGTATGATATTGTGACGGTAAATTGACTAAAATCCCAAAACGGGACTTTATTTCACACGTGTGAAGACGGGGCAGGTTGGCACTTGATCCCCTATAGAATAAGTCCTCGTTCAGAGTTTTTCTCTCAGGCATATAAGACCTGGCATATTACGTGAGGGATTAATTTAGGACCAGACTGACTGCCGCTGGCAAGGGGTTCGAAATTTCACACTATCCACACACCCACCAAGGCCACTAAACTTCCTCCCCTAGACAACAGAAGATATGGACCTATAGGTTTTAGTCGTAATAATATTATATTGCAGTAGTCGGCAACTCCGGTTTCCCGTGTGATATTTTAAAGGAATTAATAGGACAATTCTAAGCAAGATAACGTAAGGCGAATAGAAGCTGAAAAGGAAATGTGGCTCAACAAATTCATAGCAGAACTGCAAAGAACAACTTAGACCACATGGTAACATAAAAATACATGAATCCTTTACTATACAAAGAGATACACTTTCAAAGTGTCAAATATGTATAATGAATTGAACAGTCCATGGACATAAATGTCTTTCTTCTTTTCTGTTCTTTCGTTTCTTCAAATTGAGAGAGAGAGGGAGGGTGGTATATAAAATTTGGGTATAAAGGAGAAATAGCCCCAAGGTTACTTATCTTATTTTTCGACGGGGTTCCACTGGAGAATCTTTCTTCTTTCACGGACTAATAGACTTTATGCTATTTTTAACACTGGCTTGAGGAACTTGGGTCCCTTGTGGCCAAGATATGTTTTTGTCTTCTTCACCCGGAGTAAATGGGTCTGTCTGCCACGAGCCCCTTCCAATAACTGATTTTTCTTCTCGTTTTTTTTGCTGACGGGGAGAAGGTGCCACTTCCGTTTTAGGGTCCCAGCCAATCATTTGGCTTCTCTCTCCTTCTCCCTTCCGGTGTCCGGCGACCTGAGGTTACTAAGTACCAACATCTGTTGATATCCCCTCTGTGACCTACATTCTTTCTTAACAGTATCTTTGACAGTTCGCCACTGTTCATTCCGATGGGAGGATAGTATTAATCTTATTTCTATCTTCTCCGTGGGATATCACGTGACAATATTAAACTGCATTTGATAATGAGGCTCAAGTTCTGGAGATCTGGAGTGTCCCTTCATTGTTATTACTCCCAGGAGGGGTGGTACCTGTTAGGTTCCATATATGAGTTAAATAGGTCTGTTTAAAAATTATTCATATTCAGTAAGAATACTTGATGCCATAGAACTGTAAATTATTTGCATTAAAAATAGTTACTGAAATCTATAATTGTTTACTAAGGATTATTATTAGTTACTGAACCCATATAACTATGAAAACAAATAGCTATTATCAAATAGAGATAATTAGTTGAAACCATATAATCATTAGTATTAGATAGGAATACTTGAAAGCATACATTATTTATATTAGATAGAAATACTTGATATATAGCTGTGTGCAGAAAAGCTCTTATGAAACAACTACACAAAAAATGTAAACATAAACGTTCAATGAATGCAATTCCCTAAACTCAAGGCATAAAATAACTCTAGATGGGTTCACATACCTTTGAAATCAATCAATCATTCAATCTGTGGCCCCCCCAAAACTCGAAGTGCAGCCTAGCAAGCATTGATAAGTTTTGTGAATAATATCTGGTCTCATATTTTTAAGAAAATGTAGAACTACCAAATTTTAGAAACTCACAACTTTGATCTTGTAATGTCTTTAGCATTTTTAATTTTCAAAATCCAAAGTAAGAGTCCCTCGTAGTAAGTTCACTTTAATTACTAAGTTCATATTTAAATCTAGGATAGGACAAGATCTTGAAGATAGAATTTTCTAAAAGGTACACTTTCTTCATTCCTCTAGAAGATTAACACAACAAAATTAAAAAAAAAAAGATTCATATGACATTGTGCTATACTTAATATTGGCAAATGCAGATACCGTTCGGGTAGTAATAGTTTTAGATCAAATGATCAAAACATTTTTTAGTCATAAGTTGTTATTATACTTCTGGAGTAAGAACCCTCTGATGTTGAATTAAACTAGAAAATTTTGCTTATTTAGTAGTTAGAATCTTATGTGTATTCCTACAATTCAAGCATTGTCTCAACTTTTGTGAGTTTTGGAGGTGCTCTTAATGTAATAGTTATCCTCATGGGAAATGGACTTGATGGCCGTTCAATGAATGAGATTGTTAGTGTTTCATTTTGAGCCAATGTTCTTGGGAAAGGCATGAATCCATCTGTTTCTCCAATGCATCAGTTATTGGTAAAAAGTTGGGTAGACTTGGTTCTTTAGCCTTGGTTTGGCAACCAGTCTAGGAGAAAGAAAACTCTGAATTCAAACCAGCTTTACTATGCTTAAAAATTGATCTTGTGTTGCATTTTGCTTGTGGTGAAGGGGTTGGGTAAATGTATACTTTATGATTATTTTATTATGGTTATTTCAGCCCCATTTATACCTTTCAAAAACCATAAAAGTAAACCAATATCAAATATTAAACAATTTTGTGCCAAAGAAACCTTTTTCTACAGTTTGCACTTTGTAAAATATATGAATTAAAAGAATAAAATTTAATTGAACTAAATCAAACTTATGAAAGCCCCAGAATTGTGCCTTGATAGAAATGTCCATTCAGTAACTGCAACACCTTTTATACTCCATGTCACTTTATGTAATCACTGTTGTTCAGGAAAAGAAAAGAGATACACATTATTAAGCTGTTGTCTCTAATTTTTCCTCATTTCAGTTTAAGATAATTTTTCTGTATTATCAAAATATATTGAGCATGTTGTGTTCTATTATTGAATTATAAAGACTCTGCATGAAATTTCCTTGGATCCTGCCCATAAAAATATATTTACTATAAACAACGCTTGTTGCTTTTAGAGTTCCAGATCTCTAATTATCCTGAAGTACAGTGATTCACCTGTTGGCACATCTCTTTATTCAAAGTCTTTTCCAGTTGAAAAGTTATATTATCATAAAAACAAATATATACAACATTATAATAATATATTAAAAGACATAAATAGTAAAATCAAAGAGCTAATTTTTATTGCTATATTAATAAATTTCTTAAATTTTTACATAGCTTTTGTTTTTTTATATTAACTCAAAATAAAAATTAAATAATAGTTTGTCATTGATACAGAATATCATAAGCCCATGAAAGAATTTGTAAATATACTTATAACAGATGAACAATGTTAGTCCTTTCTGAGTATAATATCAAAGTTCTTATTGAGAATTGAAACTTGAATGCCGATAGTAGTGAAATACAGGAGATTTAAGTAGTACTTATATGAGGCATCCTCATTCTCTGTTTCATGGTTATCATCAGAGAATTTCTTGGATGAAGCCAACTTCTTCACTAGGCAACAGTATAGCATTAGTGGACCTAGTGAGGATCAAACTTAGTAGTAATTGCTTCTGATACTATCAAATTTTTATCACTTTACAGCTAATATCTAAGTTGTGTCCCATCAATAGAACAAAAGCCTCATAATGATGAGGTAGTGTGTATAGCACAGTGTATTTTATTTAAGGTGCTATGTTCTTTGAGTTAGCTTTTGTCTTTACATATTCGCTAAATGAAAATTTAAGAAATTTATTGATATAGCAATAGAATTTAACACTTTGATTTTACTATTTATATGTTTTTAACATTATTATAATGCAGTGTATATTTGCTTTTGTGATAATATAAGTTTTAAAATCGAAAAGACAGATTGGATAAAGAGATGTGGAGTATTTGCATAGAAGTTCAGTAACCAACTTTTAAACTCTCTTCATATTTTCCTCAAATACTAACCGCCATATCAAATCAAGTATTAATCTCATGAGATTAAATATAAAATGAATACGACTACTGAATTTTTTCTTGATTAGTATCAATAAGATCAAGAAGGAATATTTGTCATGTTAGTTATTTACTAAGCTTAGCTTATTCTTACCAAAAGCCATAGAAATGAAGTCCCCAATGAAGATTAAACTTGTTACATTAAAAAATGATCTGAAAGATAATCTTGCTAACCATTCTAATTATGGTAGACATCTTTTCAATATTTCTCCTTGAACTGGAAATTTACTGTCAAGACAGATTTCAAAAACTAAATCTATTAACCAATTGAATTTTTTTGCTAATAGAGTAATATATTTTTGAAATAAATTGCCTAATCAGATCAAAAACAGTAATAGTGTAAAAGAATTTAAGAGTAAATTGGATGATTTCAGAAAAAATAGTAAGAAAAGAATTTAAGAGGGCATTTTCAAGCACTATCAAAGGAATTACTTAACAGAATTTGATCTGTATATATATATATATATATATATATATATATATATATATATATAGTATTAGTGTATGTGTTCTGTGCAAAGAGTCTTTTTTTTTTTTAAATGTTTCTGTGAGAAGATAGTATCAAGTAAAGATGTCCAAGGAGGCATGAGCCCAGTTGGCCGGGGCTGTAGAATATACCAATTGTGTCTTTACGGAGGGGTAAGACTCCCCCAACAAGTGTCCTCGATATGACATTAAACAATCTGATGGTGAGGCTCCAGCCCTGGAGCTTTCAGGAATGTGGAGTACCCCTTCATTGCTATTACTCCCATGTTCCACTCTGGCCTGGAGTCATAACATCTGATAGGGTCCTATCTATGGGTCAAATAGAACTGGTTGACATTTGAGATAAGTGTAATCAAATGACATGCTAAACTGAATTGTTTGAAATAAAACTGTTTGATCATTTAACTGTGTGTAAACAAAAGACTAAGATTGAATTGTAAGTTATACATAGCAATACTTGGAACCATTTAACTTTGTTGACCTTTGCTAAACTGATTTGTAAGAAATAGAACTGTTTTATCATTTAGCTGTGTGTATCTACAAAATGTGTTTACAAATCATATATTTAATATATATGTAAAAACTGGAATTAGCATTGAATAACCAATAATGGTTGATATGCCATAAAACCAAACCAAACCAAACCAAGTAGGCTTAACAAACAAATAATTATAAATTATTCTATAATATTTCTGCTATATCCAAATCAAAAATGGAAGAAAATCCTTTATTTTAATGAGGACAAATTTAAAAAGCAGGAAATAGGATTTATTATAGCTACTCACTCTTAGGTATAAAGTCAGTAATTATCTGATATATATTATCAATTTACAAGATTATTTAGAAATTATAGGATGAAGAACAACAGTATATTAACTTATTAGCTTTACCATTTATAAATGATTCAATGAAACAATATTTTAATGACATTGAAACCTAATGGATAAGACTTGGGTGTGTTGTATTACTAGGTATTTTTTGTATTAAGTTGAACAATCAAGTTGTTTCATAAAATTTCATACAAGTTCAAATAAGACTTCTTTAATGTTGGATTTGAATACAACAATGTTTATCCAAATTGGGACATTGTAAAACTATGAAAATTATTTTCCTACCTTTATATCTAAATATTTTCTGCTCTTGAATGAAGATAAAATTTGGAAGAATGAGTTTCCTAATGATTGTGTGTTTTCTACAGTTGATTCATTGTTATGTTGGAATGTTTTCCTTGTTATAATTTGATTGGTTAATATATTGTTATGGTGAGAGTGTAGTGAGGAGGAGTGTGTGGATTATAATTTGGCATAAGCCTTATAGATTTGGTGAGATATGGATCTGAGATGAAATCTCTTCTGTTTCAAATGACACCTCCTTGTTAAGAAAAAGAATATAGAGAGGAAAAAAACAAAACAAACTTTCTGCTTGTTTTATAATTGATGTATTGTACATGATAAAAAACCTCATTCTGCCATGGAAAAAAGACTAATTGAATATATAGCGTTTGTTTTTCACATTCCAACTTACGACTGCATATAAGTGGCAAGTGATTATTAATGAACTGCCAAACACTAGGCAGAAATAGATTTTTTTGTGCAGAAAGTCAAATTTTATATCCTTAATCAGTTTTATTGCCTTTTCATTGCTCTCTAAAGGTGAAAAATCTACAATATAAATATTGTCAATAATTCAGAAGCAGATAACCCCTTCAGCTGCTTGGTTGCAAGAAGTGTCTATCAACATATTTTTATATCTGCCTAAAGATTTTTTTAAATGTATATTTGTATATATCCATACATGTATGAATATATAAAAATACATGTTGCTGCATCTCTCCATCCATCTCTCTCTCTCTCTCTATATATATATATATAGTCATGGAGAATAAAATTACAAATCCCTGAAGGATGATACTGATTTTGTCCTGGGTACAGTATGGGTATGATTTCTTTTTCTTTTTTTGTTACCTGTGCACATACTGATCTCTCTATGTGCTTTTTTGCTGAAATTTAATTACTTGATGTATATGTTTAATCTAGAGTTTTTTAAAACACATGTTCAGGGAGGGAGTCTCTGTAGAATAGAGACCAATGTGCTGGACAGAGACATTGTTGTACGCAAGTTCAAACTCAAGTTGCACTACTTCATTTACTTTCAGATTAATACCTTTGTATGAACACCCTATCCACCAACAATGGGTTAAATAGTACCAATACTGTTCTTCTCTAAGGGTGGCTTTTGCATTAAATAACCCACAAAGGTTGATATGCCATTAAACAAAGAAAGCAAAACAACCCTGATACGTGTGTGTACATATATATATGTATGTGTCTGTGTGTATGTATATATATATATATATATATATATATGTGTGTATGTGTGTGTGTGTGTGTGTATGTGTGTGTGTATGTATATAGAAATATATATGTGTGTGTATGTATATGTGTGTGTGTGTATGTATATATATATATATGTGTGTGTGTATATATATATGTGTGTGTGTGTGTGTATATATATGTGTGTGTGCGTGTGTGTGTATGTATATGTATATATATGTGTATGTGTATGTATATATGTGTGTGTGTGTGTGTGTGTGTGTGTGTATATATGTGTGTGTGTATGTATGTATATATATATATATATGTGTGTGTGTGTGTATACATAAACGTGTATATATGTATCTATAAGTATGTGTATATATAATATATATATATATATATATATATATATCAGTGGCGACTCTAGCCTATTTTTGCTACTCATGCTCCCCCCCCGCACTCTGTCAACTTCAGTTCCCAACCCGTGGTCCGTGGACCCAAAGTAAGTCATCATAGTTGCTATTGCGTGATTCTCCATTGTATAGCACAGATTGACAAACCTACCTTGCATGGTGTTTTTTTTGTAAACAATCAAGATACTATATAATTTGTAGTCTTGTTAATACAGTAGTTAAGATAATTTTTTTTCCTTTCAAAAGTATAGAAGAAAAGAGAAGATGTTCATTACTATGACGAGAAAAATATGTTTATTAGAATAAAGAATCTGATGACAATATACACAGACACAGCTAGTAGTTTCAATTTCACTTAAAATAAAGATTATTTGTTGAAAATGTATTCAAATAAACAAATTTTAGTTACAGAATGTAATATATGCAACATTCATTAAAGAAATAGAGATCTCTTAGTGAAAAAACGAATTAAAACCCGCCGTTTAACCAACATTTACCATAGCGATGATGATGACGTTGGCGACTGCTCTAATCTGCTATCCCCTCTCTCTCTCTCTCTGTCCCTCTCCCTCTTCCCAATATATCTATCAACAGTCACACGTGCTAAGATTTTTGAGCACAGTGTAAGGGTTGCTCTTGCTATTGGCTACAGTCAAAAGCGTATTTCTCTAACATTACTGTTATTATATGGAATGTTCAATGAATCTGACGGTGGCCGGACAAAGACCATCCGTTCAAAACAGCATCGTTGTATTATTCCCAGATATATTTATGAACTTTTGGCTACTTAGTTATCGAAACTTGAATAGATACGTAATTTAATTGAGATCAGACTAAGTATGTTTGCTTGAAATTAATGGATGATTTTTAATCCATTTTGAATAACATTGACCGAGTTATTGGTCGTGCCGGGCACGAGTAGCACTAGTCCCGTCCCCGCCCCTGATATATATATATATATATATATATATATATATATATACCATTAAATAAAGAAACCTGACCAAACAAACATTCAGTGTATATATATCAGACACATGTCATTACTAAGGTTAGACATTCAATTCATTAACAAAATTTTATTATTATCAAATATCATGATAATATTGAAAATATTCTGAAATAAAATTTAGATAATAATCTGATATGTTGGTTGAAGAAAATTTACAAAATTTTCACACAAGAAAAAACAATTACAACAGATATCTTGAAAAAGAAAAAAAAGAATTTAACACATGTATACTCTTTCCACTGTATTTTTAAGCAAAAGCAGAATTTTTCTTGCCTTTATCATCTGTTATCAAATATAGCTTGTACTGGCAGATATAGCATAGAGAAACAGATATTGTGATTATTATTATTCTATATTGAAAGGCATGGGGTAATTGTACCTGTAGAAGATGAATAAAAATGAATCATACATTTAATTTACAGCATTAAGTTACAAATCTCCATAGGGTTGTGCTGTTGGGGGTGATTTTTTTTCCAAAAGTACTTTTAAGAAAAGCATTGTCCAAAACTGCTCAACATTATGTCCTTGGTTTAGTCTTTCTCTTAGAAAATAAAAATAAAGATTGATAGAACAAATTGTAATAATACTAAGGTTTTCAATTCTGTGTAGAATCATTAGTCCCCTAAGAAGATTAAGATAATACTCAGTAAACAGAGGCAGCTTAACAATGTAAAAGTGGGAACACCCTTTTTGTGTCCTGAGTATGACATTAAACTGCACCCGGTATTGTGGCTCTAGTTTTGGAGTTCTGGGGGAGTGTTCAGTACCTCTTTATCACCATTATTGCTTGGTCCATTTTAACTTGGAGTCATAGTACTTGTTAGGTTCTTATCTATTGGTCAAATCGATCTGTTTAAAAAATATGAATATCTGATGAGACCATGTGTAAAAAAACATCCTAAGAAACTACTCCACTAAAAAATGTATATATTAATGTGACTTCCTAACTTCTTGGCATAAAATAACCCTAGATGGTTAAAATCAGTCAATAATATCTCTTTCACACTCACTCACAGGGGAAGGTTAATTTCTGTGTTGGTTCATATTTTGGTTGGTTGATTTTTATGGCATATCAAACCATGTAGGTTATTATTCAATGCTAAATCCTGTTTACACATATATGGAACATATATATATATATATATATAAATCTTTGGAAAATTCCAGCTTAAAAAAATAAACAGGATAGAAATAAATTTATAATCCTTTGTGATTGGTTTCGTTGTTTTTTCTTAAAGAAATATATATATATATATATATATATATATATATATATATAAATAGTTTATAAGTAACATTTTTAAATGAGCCAGAGCTCATTTGTTTACACACAGTTAAATGGTTTCAAGTATTGTTATCCAACACCAATAATTTTATTCAATATTAATCATTTGCTTGTTTTCATACAGTTGGTTTCGAGTACTGCTATTTAACACTAATAATTTTATTTGTACTCGGTTAAATGGTTTCAAGTATTGCTATTTAACAATAATAATTTGATTCAAAATTATTTCTTTGTTTAGAGACAGTTAAATGGTTTCAAGCACTGCTACATAATACTGATAATTCAATTTAACATTATCATTTTTTTGCACACAGCTAAATGGTTTCAAGTATAATAAATGATTAAATAATTCAATTTGACCCATAGATGGAACCCTGACAGGTAGTACCACTCCAAGTCAGAGTGAACCAGAGAGTAATAGTAAAGAATGGGTATTCCACATTCCCCAAAGCTCCAGGACTGGAGCCTTGTGATCAAATACAGCTTAGTGCTATATTCAGGACACTTGTTGGTGGGGAGGTATTACCTGTTGGTTCATATGAATCTGTTAGAATTTGAATATAGGGACATCTTTTCATATGCTTATTCATGAACTATGCTAGCACGTATGAATTTACGTGTAATTCCATTGTTGTGTATCTATAATTGCATATATACATTTGTTTCTGTATATTTACCAGTTTATCTTTGATCTCTTTGTAAGATGCATTTTGAATTGTATATGTGCAAACATGTAAATATTTTGAGTATATGTTTCAGATTGCATATACTACAACCTGACAATATATGTCAATGTTTATTAATAATGGCTGATATAGAAGAAAAAATAGCTCCCTACTGGGGAGTTTGAAAATAAATGCAAATATTCAAATTATTAAAAGTTTTTGTAAACATGTGCTTTTGGAGGCAAATACCCTCGGATAAGAATATGAATTTCTCTGCTCTCATGTCCCTTGACAAGTTTTGTTATTGGAATACGGTGATGGAACTTAGAAAAAGACTGAATGCAATATACAAGCAGGTCTTAATCCCCAAACATGACTGGTGTCATTTTCCGAATTGAGTTAGTCCTTATCATCTCTACCTGCCAGTTTAGATGTACATATATAATCTTGCAGGCAGATGCAAACATGTATGCACTACTTGGTGTGTTTCAGTAGAGATATTTAAATGTGGATGTAAAGAATAAGAATTAATTCATCAAATGTGCTTTGTAAGTTTAACAAATTTATACTGACAACCAAGTCAAGTGAAATGTGAATATTTCAATCTGTTATTCTCATGCTGAAGAAGATTGAGATAATACAACAACTTGTTTGTAAATCTTAAAAGAAATAACAGGCTCTATGTCCCAATGCCACAAATGCAAACCCACATGACAAAAATATCAGACGATTGAAAGGCAGGAAAAGGACAATGAAAGAAAATTTTTAAAGTAAAAATTGGAAAAATTTATATGGAAGTGCCTCAACTCAGATCAGGCTAACACTTACAGAATATATATATATATATATATATATATATATATATATATATATATATAACTTTTTTTTTCTTAAAATAGTTACTCTTCTGTGTATTTCCTATTCTACAATATTTTTTGTTAAAACATCTGTTCAAAAGTTTGGCATTATCTAACATATATACAATGTACGTATGTATTCTCCCAACCCCTCCATCACAGGTAAGATATAACATAAGTTCAATTTTTAAGCTGAGTAAAACTGGTTTGAATTTGGTTTTCCTTCTTTATAGACTGTTTGTCTAACCAAGGCTAAATAACCCATTCTGCTCTACTATCAACTCATAGCTGGGGAAAAAAGAGACGGATTCATTAATATGAAGTGAAATGCAAACATTCTCATCCTGAATTTGAATTCTGGTCCCCAATTCCATTTTTTTAAAACAATAGCTGTTAGGATAAGCATATGTATGTCTAAATTTTTTAAATATATATAAACATGCATAGACACACAAATGTGTTTTCATTCTGTAACAAAACTCTTATTTGCTATTTTCCTTGAGTATTAGATTTTTTAATCAATTTTTGTTTTTCTGTTAATTTTTCTAATTGTTCTGATTTACCATAATTTGCTTGTTTTTTTTCTTTTTTTTGAAGACTTCTTTTCAAAATAATGATGTTTAATTAATTTTATTTACCTTGAGTTGATTTTATTATGTGCAATTTTTATACACTTTTTGTTTTAGTTTCAGTTTCTTTGTTTGATGGCATATCAATCCTTGTGGGTTCTTTAATGCCAAAGTCATTCTTGTAGAAGAACAGTAATGGTGCTATATAACCCATAGCTAGGAAGATAAGGAGGTTCATGCCCTTTTCCAAGGGTATCAGTCCAAAAGTGAACATAATAGCATGACTGGAGATCAGACATTTTTACTATGATGTTTCAGTCCAGCACGTTAACCACTTTGCTATGGAGACTCACTCTTACTTTTTGAGCTATTCCTTCTATTACTGAATTTTTATGTTAATGAAGCTGACCAGCCCAATACTTGTACTGGAACCTCAGTCCTCTTAATTTTACTGATTGCTGCTTTACCTCTGAGCTAAACTTAAATCTATGATCTTTATACTAAACTCAGCATTATCTCAAAGAAGACCATGAGTGAAACTGAAACTAAGCCAATGAAACATCAAGTCATACTATTGTTTTTAATTTTTTTTATTAGACTTGTTTTTTTAAAAGAAGATAGCCTAAAACTAGTCAGTGAAGCACCTAATGCATTCAGTCTCTACTAGCCTAGAAGAAATTGAAGACACTGGCAATGGCCTAACAATTGCTTCACAATCAAAATCCAGACCTCAAAGGGAAAATGAGTCAAAAAAAAGAATTTAGGCCCCCAAAACTTTGTCAGCATGGCTCTATAAATTCTTTTTGTACTTTTCCTAATTGTAATGTGATGATGATGATGATGTATGATGATTATAATGAACAATTCTTTCATTTTTTTCTGAAACTTAAATATAACAATTTAACAAATTATTCCCATAATGGCTGCTCGTTAACAATTGTAGAGTTTGTTAATTTACAGTGCAATCCTAAATTATTCAACACCTGCGGTTGAAATGTGTGAGAAACGCGATCAGATATATAAGTTAACACCTCTGCTTTACACATTACACTGCACTTAATGTTTTCTCCCATGATACATTATCAAATTATTACCAAACAACTTTTTTGTTTTATTACATATGTCCATATGTGATCACACATGTGCACATAACATTAAATGTATATGCACTCACACACACATAATATATATATATATATATATATATATATATATATATATATATATATATATATATATATGCGTATATGTGTGTATGTGAATAGTATTTGTGCCTTTCCTTTCTTCTCTCTTCCCATCTCTGAGAGCACTTCCCTCCCTCTCCCTGACTTGATCCTGGCCTGAAATATCACCCCATTCACCTTCCCGAACCCACTTCACTTAATTTTTTACACATTTACCAATCAACATTCAATAACATTTGTTGGAAAAGAAGAAAGAGTGATGGAAGAATGTGACCTTCTCCCTCATATACATTTTTTGAAAAAGGAAGAAAAAAAAGGAAAGTGAAAGAGACAAGGAAAAAAGAGAAGTGGGGTTGGTGAGAAAGAAAATAAGAAGTTGAAGATGTCTAAAAGTATAAGGTAGGTGTACATAGGGTGAGGAATAAGGAAGAAAAGGAGAAAATAGGGGGCAGGTCATAGGAGAGGTAAGTACCCTGAAAAGAAAGAAAAGGGAAATAGAAATAGGGACTTGAAAAAAAAGGATGGAAGAATGAAAATAAAAGAAAGAACATTATGGGTATTAGCGGGGGGGGGAGTAGAAAAAAAACTTGTACACTACAGAGATCCCCACTGGAAATTATAGTATGATCATTGCATTATCCACACTGAATGGGTAAATATGTTAAATTTTTTTCAGCAGTGTGGAGATGTGTGTTGGGTGGGGGACATCTAAGATAGCCTCTTAGTTGAGGCTTCTATCATTATTTTTTCGCTGTTGGTTCTTGTACAAGTTGATAACATTGTGACTAAAATATCACTTTCAATACTTGTTAATACTGTTATATATATATATATATATATATATATATATATATATATATATATATATATCATCTATTGAGACATTGATGTTAGATTTTCTCCTAAAATCACAATATTTTTATTATGCGCCTCCATTTTGCTCTTTTCATGTATATTTTCCCACTTATAAAAATTAGAGATTAGAAGCGCAAAAACATTTTAATAATACCTTAATAAATTTCCTGTAATTCTCTGTGTTTCTCTGTTTGGATATATGATTTTAATTGCATATACTTGAAATAAAAAAACAATTATGTAAATCCATTAATACATGAATACTTATATACGTGTGTGATATATACAGCTCACTGTGTGTTAGTATATTTCTCTCTCATATATATATATATATATATATATATATATACTCCACAAATACAGTATGTACAAAAATGTCTTTTTGCTTACCTATGGAATAATTTTGATTGGGATGAAATTGATTTGTAATCAAGTTGACAATAAAATTTGTCACTCTCTTATTACTCAAAAGACTAAATTTATAAATCAGTGTAAGGTTTTGAATGAAATCTAATGATATGAGAAAATTGAATTGACATGTTTTATTATGAGGAATGCTTCATTTGTAGTAAAATTTTATTTACCAAAAATATAATAAAACAATTGGAGGAAATACAATTATATTTCTGATGAAGCTGTCCTTATGTTATGTTTAAGAGTACTATGTCTGATGTTTGTTGCTAAATACTTACTTAATCAATGCGTATACACAATTAAATATGTATGCAAGTATACATACATACATTTGTGTATATGTGTGCAGAAATGTTGAGATGTTTTAGTGAAGGAAAAAAAGGAATTTTCTTATTTGACTGGAAGGTTTTTTCCTCTATCTGATTATCAAATGAAAGAAGATAAATCCTCAGATAAATTATATGCAGACAGATAAAAATTAGTAAAGAAAAGAGAAGAAATTTGGCTCATTGTGTAATTTTTTGGTAAGATAATACATTCTTCATGTCATATTAACCAAAATTTCCCTTTTCAAATTGAAAACAAGTTTATCTTACTTTCTTGCCACATTTTCTCAGTTGACATAATCTTGTAAGGCAAAGCTATGGCTTTGAACAGTGTCTTAAAAGATTTGTGCAAATTTTGTTTAAAGATTAAACCATATATTAATTTGGCCACTGGTGCTTGTCTTAGATTTTGTAAACCATCTATGCCAAACATAAAATGGAAGAAATTGGTTAAATTTTTAAAATTCTCATTTTTAGTATTAACATTTTAATACTAAAATCATTTCTAGTATTAATGTTTTTTAACTTTCGTTAGCATTTGACTTTTCAAAAAAAAATTTTTTGATCACTATGTGAATTAAAAACCAAGTTTTATAATGCCTTTAAAACATTCTACTCATGTTTTGCTTTTATTGTAATAACTCAGAGTCGACCAAAACTTAAGAATAGAATTTACCTCTGATGATAATAAAATTCTTGATACAAAAATTATGCTTAAATTTTAAATTTATAGTTGGTTTTGTGTGTACAAATCTGAAATTTAGCATTAGGGGGGCGCTAGATGTATATTGTCAAAGGAAATGAACCTTACAGGTATTTGCAAACACGAGATAGATAGCAATACCTTCTTGTAGAGAATTTGCACAAAGAAAAAAGGTTATCTGTCAATCAAGATGAGTGTATACTGTATATATGTATTGGTCAAATTTTGAAGCCCTAATTTTTTACCCCAAAAGATAATGCTCATCTATCAATGAACCATAATTTTGTAACATTGAAATGCAAACATAAATAGGAAGGTAATCCCAAGCTTTAAAAAAATAATTCCATATCCATAAATCAGCAGTCAATGATTAGATGAGATCAACTTATGTGAATATATATTATTTTCAACAAAGATAAATACACCTTGAAAAAAAAAAAAGAATTAAAATGGTTTTATGTTAGTTGTCTTTGGCAGTATAAAAACTTAGAAGAAAACTAAAATCATATTATGAGGAGTCCCTATGGTGGTAAGGCTAAAATGCTTGATTGTGGCCTCTGAGTGAGTTCAAACTCAAGTTGTGCTATCATGTTCTCTTTCTGACTAATCCCCTTGAGAAAGGTATTGAACCTCCTTATCTCCTCCCTGCCCCAGCTACTGGTTAAATAGTATCACTGCTTTTTTTTCTCCTAAGATGGCTTTTGCATTAAATAAACCACAAAGGTTGATATGCCATTAAACACAGACATCAAGCCTAACATTTTGTTCCAACAAATAATTTTTTCAGAAGGTCTGAATATGAGTAATTTGTCAACTATATTAATAAACCTCCATGAGTCAAATATGACTTTCATTGATATAAAATGCAAGTAAAATAAAGTCACTTTGTTTCAGAAAATGGTGATCAGTCCAATAGGCTTGGAAACATGACTCCTGTTGATCGTAAAGAAGAATTAGCCAAGGAGAAAATTCAACTGAAAAAGGTAATTATTATTCACTGATGCACTTGGATTAGTAGAAAAAAGAAGGTAAGTTGTTAGTCAAATTGCAGATTTCACAGTTTTTCTTTTACTATTGTTTTTTTTAACAAGAAACTATTCTTATTAACTGTATATGTGTGTGCATGTGTGTATACACGCATACTGTTGGAAACATTGATATATAGTGTAGCTTTTATTTTAAAGACCAGCATCATACCAGCTTAAAAGTTTATCTTATGACAATAATGTAAAATATATCATAACCATATGTAAGCTTTAAAACTAAAGTTTATATTTTACTTTTTATGATGTTCCAGGAACTTGTAACTGAGTACTTAAAATGTAAATACATTACATTTTGAATAAATTTGCATGAAAAGATTTTTGTTTGTTTTAATAGGTTTTCAGAGTTTTTATTTTTGTTATAGTGGTATATTTATTGAAAGAAGAGTTGCCTATCCAGATTAGATATCTCACTTTAAACTTTTTTTTACTGAAGAACATTTGTACAATTCAAATTTTCTATTGAAAATGTTGATGCACTTTGTAGTTTTTTATTTCAAAGGACACTATAGTATAGATAAAAATGTGTGATTTTGTATGGATCAGCGCTTCTGCCCAAAATCAGAATACCTGTGACCTCTGCCTAGTATCAGTGTACTCTTTCATACTGAGTGTTTCCAAGTTGATTTCTTCATGATATTAAAACATCAGAATAATTCCTTAGGGGATATGTAACTTACATACTCTCTTTCAGATCAGATATTTGAATCAGTTTAGTTAACTTGTTAAATTTATATATTTGTTTGCTTTAATGTGACAGAAGTTTCAGACTGAAAAACCAAGAGACACCTTGAAAAAAGTTGCATGATTCATTATCATTTATGATAGCTGTATAATATTTTAAAAATAAAAGGCTGATTGACTGACTGATGGATTTTAATGACACAACAACCCATTTTGGGTTATTTTATGTATAGAGGTTAGAGAACTTGTATGTTTATATTTAAATTTTTTGTGTAGTTGTTTCTTAAGATTTTTTTTCACACTGTTCAATGGAATATGAATAATTTTTATACAGATTTTCTGTTCCATAGATGGGACCTTAGCAGGTACTACTACGCTGGATCAGAATGGATCTTGGTATGATATAAGGAGATATAATCCTATTGATGTATGTGCATATATTATTCATTAGAACAGTATAGCCACATCAATAATTATACAATTAATACCCTTAGAATCGTGGAATTTTGGTTGTCTATCATCACTCAGCATGTTTCTATGAATAACACCCACTGAAAGTCTATTTTCAGATACATTTTGATACAGGTAACATGTTTTGTGAGATGCTTTAGCTTTGGATAAGGTCAAATGATGGATTTAGTGCATAATGTTCTTCCATGCTTCATAGAAGAGTGCTTACCTTAATGGTTATCTTCATCAGAGATTGAATCAGTGACATGAGTTCAGATCTAGTACAATCCTGTTTGTGCTACACTTTGTGCTCTTGAAAAAGACATGAATCTATCTGTTCTCCCTACCAGCTATGGGTAAATAGTAGAGCAGACAGGGTTCTTTAAACTTGGTTAGTCAACTCGTCTAGTAGAAGGAGATCTCTGAATTCAAACCAGCTTTACTCTTCTTACGAATTGACCTTGTGTCACGTCCTAACCATAGTATGAGACAAGCATCAGTGTATCTAAACTTTGTCTACTATATCTAACCAGATTTAAGACAATTGTTTTTACTGTATGGTCATAAAATTCTTCCATTTTTCACAATTTCCAGTGTTGGTGTTCCTTCATTTGGTATTTAAAAAGAATTTAACATTCTTTAATTACTCAGAAATACTTTGCAGTCCATGATACATATAATTTGGATGAGAGAAAAAATCATAACCAAAATGGTTGTCAGATATTCATTAATACTTACAAAAACACTTGATACAACACAATACTTTAAATGTTGTCAGTTAGTGAACATTTTAAAAATATACTTTGCATATAATGTTGAAATGTATTCTCTCTCTCTCTCTCTCTCTATATATATATATATATTTATAAAGTTGTAAAGTTGGTGACCATAGTTGAGGGCAACCTGAAGGCTCCCTTTTCAATAGCTACAACACCAAGATGTAGGAGAGGATACTACTCCTTTCCCTGGATTGCTCCACTTTACACTTGGTATGTACCTTATAATGCTGAGTGTTAAGCAAGGAGATATCAAGTACCATTTTTTGAGTCTCTGGTATGACTCAACCTGGGATTGAACCCCAGTCTCCTGTACCATTGGCAAACACTCTAACCCTTCTCCTATAGACCCCCTCACATGGACGAACTAAAGTAGGGCGACCAGCTCAAACCTACATACAGCAGCTCTGTGAGGACACTGGATATAGCCCTGAGTACCTGCTGGAAGTGATAAAAGATAGAGAGGAGTGGCGTGAGAGGGTCAGGGATATCTGTGCTGGAGGCACGACATGATGATGATGATGATTTTAAGAAATATAATTTGCTTTGCACAAAATGTTGAAATGTACTATCTCTCTCTCTCTCTCTCTCTCTATATATATATATATATATATATATATATATATATATGCATGCACACACAGAAAGATCTATGTTTTAATAGTGTAGACCCAGTGAATGACACTCAGTGACTGTCAGTTTCTTACTTATGCAATCAGCAGACCAAATAGTTCCCACATGGTGGGATATTCTT